>JAIFZK010000007.1:27215000-27275000 GCA_027481765.1 Tenualosa thibaudeaui
TCCCATATATGAGTCAGAGAGTCTGTAGTTAGGAGACAAGGATACAGGGTTAGAGGGAAATTTTATTGCCACATGCATATGGTTACTGAGTGTAAAAAATGCAGTGATATTGTGTCTGCGGGGCAGAGAGTGTAGGGAGACTCAGGGGTGTGTGCTGAATGACACACATATAGCCGAATAGGGGATATACCTTTTCAACGACACTGGAGGAACAAACTGTCTCCAGCAATCCTACTGACTGATATTAGTAATGTTCCAACTTCCTGTACCTTGACTGGGGCTCCTCAGGCTCTGCACAACGCATGTAAAACTCCCAAATGGCCACTAGAGAGAGCTACACCTGTCAAGACCGGTCAAGACTGTTTCCTGTCTCTGCACAGCACATGTAAAAGCTACACACACCCCAAAGATGATATCATATTCAGGACTGGCTGGGTAGCAGCATGATCAATGCATCAGCTCATACACAACAGAATGAGGTTATTAACAGAGCTCAATGGCTCAGAAACACAATTCATTTCAAGAAAGATGTCATTTTTTTCTGTACAACAATAGCTCAGTTCCATCCCATTTTGTTTGGTGAGCTTTACTGGTATCCTAAAATACAAATATAAAATCTCTCATTCTCTCTCTCTGAACTGTGAATGTGCAGGTGCAGTTGTGCAGCTGGTTAGCTGGTCAGTGTGTATTCTAGTTCTTCTGTGTGTGTGTGTGTGTGTGTGTGTGTGTGTGTGTGTGTGTGTGTGTGTGTGTGTTAATGTGACAGAGTTGATCATGTGTGCCTGCAGGTACATGTGTGCCTGTATCATATGATGTCTTCCTAGAAGTCCCTGTTCCCTCCCCCGCACCCCCCTCCTCCTTCCCCCTTTCTCTCTCTCTCTCTGGGCCTTCTCAAGAATTAACTTTTTTATCTGAGAACAAATACCAGATATGAAAACACTCATCTTCTTATAATAGATACTTCTCTTCTCCAGAATCTTCTAAGCCTTTCCGTAAGAGGCCTTAATAACAAATTTCTTTGTAAGTAGTTAGTGAATGAGGTCCAATGTCTTTAACTTCTCTAAACGATCACAGTACAAAGCACACTAGAAGATTTCTGTTTTAGACTTACAGTGTTAGTCAAGTCAGCTTATTACCCTGACTTGCCTTGCCAGAGAAGGACAGGCCTGGGACGGTGACTACCTGCTGTAGTGCGACTGTTTTGGTCATGGGCTTCTGGTCCATTCCAGACTGTTAGACTGCACATGACACAAACATGCATGTGCGTGTTGCACAACTCTATAATTAGTTTAGGCAAACCCCGTCCCAAGCAGCAGTGCTGGGACAGACACACTTTAGACTGCAGCTCAGGCATTTCTGAGTCCAGAAGCAAAGTCCAAAGAAACCAACAGCTCATCCCATCTCTAAGTCCCCACAGAAACAAAAATGGAGATTCCATCCGTAGCTGAAGATTCACTCTAAATCCATTTAACAAAGCAGCGCCTGACATTACAGGGTAGTCTATGCAGAAAGCATCTTCCTGTGGCAGCAGTGTGGGACAGAAGACCTGGAGGAGCAGAGAGAGGGGAAATCCGTTCGTCTTTCCCGAGGGTCTGTGGCACCTGGCCATGACAGTGCGCTGTGGTTAGGATGTGGTGAGGATGCAGCAGGCTTTGATCAGGGACATTTATACGTCTAGAGTTATTTATAGCCAGAGAGAGGGAAAGGGAGAGAGAGAGAGAGAGAGCGTCTCACAGCCTAAGGACAGGAGTGGGATGGAACGTTGTTCCGCCCGATCAAGAGATACGGTTCTGTCATGGGCAGCTCTGACACCTATCAACATCCACACATCAACAAGGCCCATGAAGCCTATCCTAAAACTGACCAATCAGTGATCAGCCATGTGGCACTTCATAGCATGCTGGCGTGTTGCCTGCGTGACGTAATGAATTAATGATGCATGAGAATCTTCTCTGAGAGGATCATTTCTTATCAGTTTTAATAATTTGACAATTAAACATTTAACAATTTGCTGGCTAAACAGAAGTGCCTCTCTATGATAGCTAAATAAATACAGATCAAGTGTGCCTATACCACAGCCAAATAAATATGCAGGACATGTTTGGCCAGTGTTAAAAACACAGTAGATATTGGCCTATATATCGCGCAGTGAGATGGATCAGCAGTGACACTGTAGCCAGTGGCTCATATATAGCTAGCATGCCATGAGGCAGGCGTGTATATTTTAGGCACGTCTGCTGAGGGGTAGCAGTTAGAGCCCACCACAGATGGATGAAAGGCTGGCTGGATGAGAAAGGGAGGATGGGGAGGCAGGTTTGGCATGCTCACTGACATGTGGGGTACATAATGTACTCAGGGATAACTTTACATGTCACGCCTGTGCTAACGCCACACACAACAGGGAACTGTTCTTGGCCCAAACTCAGCTCAGCCCAGCCCTGCAGCTGGTGGAGCTGCAGCCTCAGAGTCTTGGGCTGTTTTTCTGCAGACAAAACTTGTAGTATCTTTATTGACCTGTCAAAAGTGTTTGATACTGTAAACCATTATATTTTTATAGAACAATTGTATAGATATGGCTTTCATGATTTTACTAATAAATTGCTAAAAATGATGTTTCTGATAGAATCAGAGAATTGTATCAGAGGTTGTGACTCAAACAAAGCTAGATTACAATGTGGAGTTCCACAGTGCTCCATCCTTGGACCATTATTATTTCTTATTTACAATAACGATTTGTCAAATGTTTCAAAAGTTCTTTCTCCAATTATGTTTGCAGATGAAACTACTCTAATTATTACACATGCAAACTTCAATGCTCTTATAACAAAAGCCAACACTGGCCCAACTGCCTATGTTATAAATTATGTAGGTTTAAATTAAATAGATTATATTTGAATGTTAAAAAGTCAAATTTTGACTTTCAGTGGAAAATGTTACACCCAAAAGACTCATAGAATAGTGACTGAATCAACCACAAGATTCTTTGGAGACATTGTTGATGAAAACTTGAGTCGGAGGGAACAGGTAGACCATATGAATGTTGAAGGTATGACACTAGAAGATTGGGTAAGTAAAACAGTAAATAAATCAACTGGTATAATAAGGAAGATTAGTAATCTAATCACCTTACCCCCCCCCCCCCCCCATTATTCTCTGCTATAGTTTAATTTGTTCTTATTTTTCACATTGTCATTTAGTCTCCCTACTGCACCTCCTCCTCCTCCTCCCCCTCCCCCTTCTCCTCTGCAGGTTCTTACTCTACATAACATCAGCATTTTCAAGTTTGCATTTTTATTTATCAAATACAAGCAATCAAGGTCCATTCTTATTCAACTGGGCAATCCACAAATCTCCATCTTCCAAAATGTGTTGTGGTCAAACATTTGAGGAAAATTGGGGCTGAACTTAACCAGGTTGGGTTGGGTTGGGACGGGCTGGTCTGAATGGCCAATGCCAATGCTGCACACTCATAATGGGGCCATGGGAGTCCCTTGGCCAGGCCAGAGAATCAGACTGTGAAGTATGGCAGACAGTGACATCTGCTATCAATCCAGAAATAGGAAGCAGCATACATTACATAACCCCTGTAGACACATAAAGCCCCACAGAAAATACATTCTATGAAATATATAGACATAAATAAATAATGGAGAACCTTGACTTTCTACAGCGAACCCTTGAACCAGTAAGGTCTAAACACATACATTTATCCTCCCAGTGTACTGACTGATTGGGTGTGGATGGGGGGCAGAGAGGGGGCAACTCAGAAAGACTCAGACACACTCACTCCTCTCACAAAGCATGACTGCATCCCAGTAAAACCACCAATGTCTCCTCTACCAATGTCTCCTCCACCAATGTCTCCTCCACCAATGTCTCCTCTACCAATGTCTTCTCTACCAATGTCTCCTCCACCAATGTCTCCTCTACCAATGTCTCCTCCACCAATGTCTCCTCTATCAATGTCTCCTCCACCAATGTCTCCTCCACCAATGTCTCCTCTACCAATGTCTCCTCCTCCACTGTCTCCTCCACCACTGTTTTCTCCACCAATGTCTCCTCTACCAATGTCTCCTCCACCAATGTCTCCTCTACCACGGTCTCCTCCACCAATGTCTTCTCCACCAATGTCTCCTCTACCACTGTCTCCTCTACCACTGTCTCCTCCACCAATGTCTCCTCTACCACCATCTCCTCTAACAATGTCTCCTCTACCAATGTCTCCTCCACCAATGTCTCCTCTAACAATGTCTCCTCTACCACTGTCTCCTCCACCAATGTCTCCTCTACCACTGTCTCCTCCACCAATGTCTCCTCTACCACTGTCTCCTCTACCAATGTCTCCTCTACCACTGTCCTGGTCTACATGTCCGTGTCCCTGACGCTCCTCAAGGACAGGTGTCCTTGGCAGATAGTTGTCAGAGGCCACACACTCACATAAACACATACACACACACACACATTCACAAACGTACACACACACACACACACAAACTGTGGGAGCCCTACTTTATGTTGCCTGACTCTCTGCCAACAAATTGTCTGATAGGGACACAATGCAAGGGGATGTGAGGATATGGGTGTTATGGGTGCTATTATGGGTGTTAGCGTTATGATGTAAGGGGTAAAAGCAGTGTGAGGACGGGTAGATATTCAATATCCAGAGATATTACTGGATGATGTGGTGGATCAATTATAGACACCCAAACATCTGGCAGGTGCCAGCTGACCTCCACTGTTGCGTCACTGGATCAACAACACATTGTTTAGCTGCACAAACTCTGGTCAGCTGCAGCACGTAAAACACAGTTCAAAGGTCATTCTTTCAGTCCTCATCAGGTCTGCCATCACACAGTCACGCCGCTGCACACAGATAAAATTACCCCAAGCGTCCGCAGCAGTACTGGGCCATATCATGTTCAGCCAGGTTTACCGTATAGGATAGCAGATAGCAGGCTACAGCAGGGGAACATGGAGCTCATCATGGTAATTTCATTCAGCCAAGCTCAGCAGAAACACCCAGGTCCAGAACAGCAAAGTCTGCCAAAGTTTTTATGCCCTATGCATCTATGTGACAGGTGGACACACCTAATATGGGATATTAACACTCATGCCACTCACATTTGAAATAGACTTGTCATGTAAGATTTGTGTGACATTAAATGACACCGGATAGCATCAATATGATGTTTACGTACTGCACAACATTAAACCAAGCATTACAAAAGTTCATCAGTAGGCTACAAAATGTAGGCAAAGTAGGCTATAAAATAAGCCTAGGTAAATTTGTTTGATGTCTTGTGGAGAGAACTTCACACAAAATGATCTAAACAGATGTAGAGATGCATTCTCAGTCCTTTTAACAGTTGATGTTACCCAGAAGCTAACTGCAAATCTAAGGAAGTGATATGATTGAAGAGTAAATATATACATCTGATAGGCATCCCATTTCAACTGAAGAGTTTTAATTAGGCCTAGTGGTGACCTTATAGGCTATATTTCACAACATGCTGTAGACTATTTTCAAAAGGGAGCAGACAGGCTTTTAAGGATGTTGGTGAGGACTGCCAGAACGACCTGCCTTTGTTCTCTATAAAAGCAATGTTCCCGGGAGCATACATTTCGAATTCTGTTATAAGGGCAGGACACCATTGTGCACCTGATGTCTCTGACGCTAGTCATTTGTAACTTCACTTCTGGCTTTCATTAAACTTTTTGCTACATTAAACTCTGGCATTGCTGTATCAATCGGTATAGCCACATCTTCACAGATATAATTGGTGTCTTTCTCCACTAACAAAAGTTTTCAGGGTGCATTTAAGCTTCCCTTGTTCCAAAAATATAATATCATACCATAAATGGTTAAACTGTGAGACTTCGAGCCAAAATAGTTATTTACTGAACCATATGTAAAGCAGATATAAGTACCCTAGAGAGTATTCTGATTGGTCGCGACATTTGCCGTGTTGCATCCATCAATTCAAAGAGTTAATAGTGGATTCGGTAGAAAATAATCCCTAGCGTTACCAAAGGTTACTGATATCTTCTATATTCTAACTTTGAAAGTGGATCAAAGCCACCTTAAGTTAGAGAGAACTTCACACAATGATCAGATTGCGGTTATATATTTTTATATATTTTAAAACACACTCTGTTTTCTTCACGGAAGGATACAACGCGCTCTCACATGGAAAGTAGTGCCGGTTAGTATAGGGGTTAATTTCAGGCGGCGTTGGGATGCAGTGCGCATAGGTCCCTGGAACCGTTCATCAGGCGAAGGTAAGCATCAACCAATTAGGACTACACAAAAGGATTGTACATCCATTAACCTACGTAACATTGATGGAAAAGTGAGGGTTAGGCAAAGCAAAAAGTTGAAATTGTCCTTGTGGATCAATGATGGAAATTAATACAAAAGATTTATGTTATAATCTCTGTTCACGAAGTACTGTGCCTGATTGCCTGATTTGTAGCATAGTCTTTTACATAGTGTTGAATGCGATGAACAGTGTGATCTTTTCCAGTAGGGTGCACAATCTGCACTGTAGGCAGATGCTTTAATGACCGGATGCTTGACAGGAACTGAACTAATGTTCAGTAATGATAAGTCATAAATGTGCAGGAAACAAAATAACAGGTCGGTGTTTTGTGCAAGGGTTTATCCTCGGCGTAGCATCAATTAATTTACTTGTAGGTAAAGGTCCTAGGTAGAGGTCCTTCTCAAGATAGCCTAATTAGCAGATGCATTGCTTCAAGGCATTTAGGAGAACCAGCATCCGTTTAGACTGTTCCGATACTCTCCGTTCCATTTCTCCTCAAGTTTGGCAAGTTTAGATGGAGCAAAAGCAAAGTTGTTTCTTGTAATGTCTTCTATCTGCAGTTTATTTTCTCGTAGTGGCATGTACATGTCTCACATTTCATGTAGGACAGCTTGTAGTGTTAAAAGTCAAATAGGCCTACCATACACCTGTGAGTTTTAATAACGTTGACTGAGTGCCTAAAACATTTCTACAGTATTGCATGTAAGCCTATGTGTGTATGTATGTATGTTGGTATGTAAAGGAATACAGTTCTATGTACTTAAGGGGAATGATGCTGTTTGTGGCCATTTTACCCACCTAAAAAAATTGCATTCTAAAGTTGACTTTATTCACTTAATATACCCTTACTGGTCCCCATGGCAACCATAGAGCTGGATCTCCACTAATGAGTACCAGATTGTCTCTCTCTCTTAAAACATAAAGCATAATGTCTCCCACCTTATCTATTACTGTCTTAAGATATAAAGCATAATGTCTCCCACTCTGTCTATTCTTGGAGAGTGTTTTACACCTGCCAATATCAGTAGTCCAGTCAGTAGTATGTGGGCTATACCCTAAATGGAGACAAATATAATTATCTTCCGTCATCTGACCCTCCCATTGAGCCGACAGCTGCGGAGCAGATGCCGCTGTGAGGAGCATGGCACTCAAATACCTTTGTCATGCCACCATGTGTGCCTCTCAGAGGCCATGACGGCATTAATAGGCCATTATCTTCACTGGGTGTTAATGGGACCTGTGCTCATATTTTACGCATACTATAAATACTTAAGCATAGTAGTAGTTGTTGTTTATTTGTGAAACTGTAATTCCTCTGTAATTCAGTCTTTTGTGTTCAACGCCAAGCCTTCTAGAATATTCTGTTACCTGAGCAAAGGCAGCTCTTTGGGGTCCTTTAGAGGAGTGACTAGCTATACTCTCTCCTAACTGGGGCTATGGAGGAGTGACTTGCTATGCTCTGTCCTAACTGGGGCTCTGTGTTCTTCTGTGATGTGATGTGTTGAGCAGACCCGGCACCCATCATGGCTCAGAAGATGAAAGATATGGGCTCTGCCTTCATCCAGCAGCAGCAGCTGCATGCTGCCATGGCAGACACTTACCTGGAGCACATGTGCCTGTTGGACATCGACTCCGAGCCCAACGTCTTCCGCACCACAGGCATCATTTGCACCATTGGTCAGTATCTTTAACCTTACTCCCAGTCATACCTGCTATGTGCTTTAACATTACTCCCAGTCATACCTGCTATGTGCTTTAACATTACTCCCAGTCATACCTGCTATGTGCCACCTACTTCAACTCAGCCAGCCTGCACTGTACTTGCATCAGCCCATATAACAAGTTCTGCTTGACATTGGCAACAGTCCATAATGATTTGTATGATAATATATCAGAAAATCAAACCTTCTCATAGAACAATACTGAAATGCATGCTGAACAAAACTTCTAGAGTTCAAGGAACACTATGTATGTCACTGTTTCTGCATAGAAATGCATTTCATCAACAAAAATTTCATCATGCATTTCATCAACAAAAAAATTATAGCAAATTGCAAAAGTCTCATCAAAGAGTTGCGTCTCCTCAGGGCCAGCCTGCCGCTGTGTGGACAAGCTGAAGGAGATGGTCAAAGCCGGGATGAACGTTGCACGCCTGAACTTCTCTCACGGATCTCACGAGGTGAGTGTGTGTGTGTGTGTGTGTGTGTGTGTGACTCAACCACACTGACTGATGCCAGCAAGTGACAAGTGGCCTGTGGCCATTTTAAACAGTAAGAACTGGTCATGATGTTTGGTCATTATCACCTTCATCCATAAATAGCTTCCATATGTAAATGTCTGTGTTCCTGATGGGGGCCAAAAGTTCTCCAGGTGTCCATCCAGTGGAGTCTGTCATTTATGAAAGGATATGTCGCCTGGTGGAGTGTCCAATATGCAACTGTGCCTCAGCACATAGTTCATGGTTCATATGTGTGCTCACATGTATAAATACTTGGGAATGCACCACCCCATAAGGACCTAATGCCAGGGGCAGTGTGACTTGGGAGTTGGAAATGTACCCTGCTGGATGAACACCACTTATGTAACTATAGTATTACAGCTGACAAGCCAACAGCGCTTCTTCCCCCACAGCTGCAGTGCCCCTCAGAACTAATGTAGGACAGGAGGAGTTGTCTGTCCAGGACAGCAGCTTCATAGTCTTGGTTGCACACCCCTCATCACCAAAGTGTCTTCTCTGTCGTTGCCTGAGAGGTTGTGACACAGAGAGACAATGCATGGAGAGAGCAGGAAACCAAATGAGTTTGTTCTTTAGCAATACCAGACAGCAGACTTGCTGTTATTCATGCACACCCAACTATCGTTTCACCTGGAATTAGGATACATGACAGATGCATGACATGATGCATACTGTACTTGTGTCTGCAGTACCATGCTGATCTGTGTTGCCTTTGTGTCTGTAGTACCATGCTGAAACCATCAGGTTCATCCGTGAAGCTGCCGAGAGCTTCCAGCCTGGAACTGTGGAGTACAGACCTGTTGCCATCGCCATGGACACCAAAGGCCCCTGCATCAGGACCGGTCTTGTTAAGGGCGTAAGTGCTGCTCTCCCTTCTCCCACCTGTCTCTCCTCTCCCTACCCTACCTGTCTCTCTTCTTCCTTATGCTACCTGTCTCTTCTCTCCCTACTTTACCTGTCTCTCTTCTCCCTTATCCTACCGGTCTCCTCTCCCTACCCTACCTGTCTCTCCTCTCCCTTACCTTACCTAGGATGTTAGCTACTAGCGCTCTTTGTGTAGCAACTGTCCTATGACTGTTGTCTGTATTACATTAGCGGCTAACACCGACATGTGAATGCCAGTAGATGTAAACACTGATGTGCTAATGGGCTTTAACTGACCCCTGGCAGTCGGGTTAGCCTCTTGAGTCATGGATCTGCCCAAGGTTTCTTCCTAGACTAACTAAACATAAGGGAGTTTTTCCTTGCCCCTGTCGCTCTTGGGTGTTCCTTGCTGTAAAGCAGCATGAGACAATACTATTGTGAAAGGCGCTGTATAAATAGAATTGAACTGAACTGAACTGTAACAGTGCTAGTTTAGCCCATTCTCATCTTGGTATTCCAATCTTACCTGAGGTTATTAAGCACCTGCTGTTGCTTGCCTCTTGCAGAGTGCCACTGAGGAGGTCAAGCTGGTCAAGGGCCAGATGCTCAAGCTGACCAGTAATGACCAGTTCAAGGACAACTGCGACGACAAGAACGTGTGGGTGGACTACAAGGACATGTTCAAGTTTGTGCAGGCCGGCCAGCACGTCTACATCGACAATGGCCTCATCTGTCTCATGGTCAAGAACGTTGGTAAGTCTCTTTCCCATCCAGGGGCGACCGTGGCTGGTTAGGGCCTTGGACTTGTAACCGAAAGATTTCAACTCAGTGTGTTTGCTGTGTGTGTGTGTGTGTGTGTGTGTCTGTCACTAATACAGCGATGAGATTAATACAGCGACCGAATATCCCTCATGTGATGAACGGAGTGTGCTTATGCTATGGGATCACAAGAGTTACTTACTTACAGCTACACATTTAGACGTCAGAGACCAAGGCCTCCCTTGGAGCATGGTGGAAACTAAGCAGAGATTAGACTTGTTGAAGTTCTCCTTTGTCTCCTGCAAATCTCCTCCCTCCTACTGCCTGTTCCTTGGCCTCACCTGTACCTGTGTCCCTGTCCGTCCCCAGGTGGTGACTTCCTGGAGTGTGAGATTGAGAATGGTGGCATGCTGGGTAGCATGAAGGGAGTGAACGTGCGCGGTGCTGCCTGGGACCTGCCTGCTGTGTCTGAGAAGGACACAAAAGATCTGCAGTTCGCTGTGGAGCACGGTGTCGACATGGTGTTTGGCTCCTTCATCCGCAAGGCCGCCGACATTCAAGCCGTCAGGAAGGCCATGGGTGAGAAGGGCAAGGACATCAAGGTTTTCAGCAAGATCGAGAACCACGAGGGCTGCCGCAGGTAGGTGTCTCTCCGTGGAAATGACTGCAAACAACACAGGAAATAATTCTTGTCAGTTTTAGAAATGTATGTATATTCATTGGTACAGGTTTGATGAGATCATGGAGGCTAGCGATGGCATCATGGTCGCCCGTGGCAACCTGGGCATTGAGATGCCCAATGAGAAGGTGTTTCTGGCTCAGAAGATGATGATTGGCCGCTGCAACAGAATGGGCAAGCCCATTATTTGTGGCATGCAGGTGAGTCATGATGCAGATAGCCTAGCAGTGTGGTAGGGTCATTAGCACGATAGCCTAGCAGTGTGGTAGGGTCATTAGCACGATAGCCTAGCAGTGTGGTAGGGTCATTAGCACGATAGCCTAGCAGTGTGGTAGGGTCATTAGCACGATAGCCTAGCAGTGTGGTAGGGTCATTAGCACGATAGTCTAGCAGAGTGGTAGGGTCATTAGCACGATAGCCTAGCAGTGTGGTAGGGTCATTAGCACGATAGTCTAGCAGTGTGGTAGGGTCATTAGCACGATAGCCTAGCAGTGTGGTAGGGTCATTAGCACGATAGTCTAGCAGTGTGGTAGGGTCATTAGCACGATAGCCTAGCAGTGTAGTAGAGTCATTAGCACGATAGCCTAGCAGTGTAGTAGGGTCATCTAGCTGTACCTGAGTGAGTCACTTTACCTCTGTGTGTGTGTGTATGACAGATGCTGGAGAGCATGGTCAAGAAGCCCCGCCCTACTCGTGCAGAGAGCAACGATGTGGCCAATGCCGTGCTGGACGGAACTGACTGTGTCATGCTGTGTGGCGAGACTGCCAAGGGAGAATACCCCGTCGAGTCTGTCCGCATGCAGCACAAGGTGAGCAGGGCTCCCTCTATGGCCCACTGGATTACACAGTTTTCCAGCACACACCTGAAAAGACTTAGTCCCCTTGAGTTACCACAGTAAAACACACCTGAAAAGACTTAGTCCCCTTGAGTTATCACAGTAAAACACACCTGAAAAGACTTAGTCCCCTAGAGTTATCACAGTAAAACACACCTGAAAAGACTTAGTCCCCTAGAGTTATCACAGTAAAACACACCTGAAAAGACTCAGTCCTCTAGAGTTATCACAGTAAAACACACCTGAAAAGACTCAGTCCCCTAGAGTTATCACAGTAAAACACACCTGTGCGGAGACATTTGTCTGGGCATGTAGTGTGACCTAGTGGCTTCTCTGGATCTATATGATTGACTTGTGTGATTCTTAAACAGCAGATTATATCTTTGGGGGAACTAATCCAGAAATGAATATTCAAAATGGTGTGTGTCTGTATGCTCTGAATGCTATTCAGTATAATTTGACTAATTGCTTGCTAAATGTGAGTATTTCACTACACTATTTCACTATGTTTTAACCAATGCTGCACTCTCTTTGTCTCAGTTTGCCTGTCAGATCCCTTTGACTAGTTGTTGCATGCTGGTGTGTGTGTGTGTGATGTGTGTGTGGGTTGAGTTTGTGTTGCATGCTGGTGTGTGTGTGTGTGTGTGTGCTGTGTTCCCAGGGGTGTCTGTGGCCAGTGACATCTGTCTGTGAGGCTCCCTGACCTCCCCAACCTGCTGTGCATCCAGCTAACAGCAAACGTAAGCTCCTCTCCTCCGCCCAAGCACCATGGAGAGGCTAAGTGCCAGGCTGGGTTTTGGGATGAATGATTGTAGTCTGGTATGCATGGAAGTCTGATTCATGTTCCCGCTTAACTATTAGTCAACATGCTTGAAAAAATGACATCAAAGAAGACATATGAATCCACTAGTGTTTTGTACTCCAGTGATTAATGAATATGCCAGACCAAAGCCAATGTGATTAGTATTTTAAAACACCCTGAAGGTGACAGAGCACTATGTATTCATGTCTTCATGTATTCATGTCTTATATGAAACATTTGAGACCGCGTGATTTTCAAGTTGGATCTTTTCTGCTCAGATTTGCCGTGAGGCAGAGGCTGCAATGTTCCACAGACAGCTGTTTGAGGAGCTGCGTCGTACCTCCCACCTGACCCGCGACCCCTCTGAGTGTGTTGCTATCGGCGCCGTCGAGGCCTCTTTCAAGTGCTGCGCCAGTGCCATCATTGTCCTCACCAAAACCGGCAGGTCAGAAAGAACACACTCACACACACACACACATACACGCACGCACACACGCGCACACACACGCGCGCACACACACATACCCGCACACACATACACGCACGCACACACACACACATACAAATCCTGCAGGCTATAATGTACAATGACCACCTTGCAAAACAGACAGGTTGTGTAGGTTCTTTGTCCCTAGGGCCATTAAGCTCTTCAGCGGCAAACAGAAGGGGAGGAGTGTGACTGACTTAAGTGTTTAAGTCCGTCCTGCACAACACCCTTTATATCATGCCTTTCTACATTTACATACACTACCCTGGACTGGACCGATAGGCACTGATTGGGACTCAGTAGTTAAACTCCTTCTTGGATACATTAGCCCCTTGCCCAGTTTACTAGATTGCCTGTATGGTCTGTGTGTGCAGACAGTTTTTTTGTTTTAACTTTTGCCTGTGTGTAGTTAAGTAGTGATTCTTCTATTTTTGCCCCATTGTGTAGTCTGTTGTACTTGAATAAGATATTGAACTGCACTGACACTCCATGATACCTTTGCACCTTTCTGCATATTTCCACCCCGCTCCTTTAACGAGTCACAACCTAACTTTACTGTAATGGCACACAGTTGATATCTGCCTTTGTATCTTTGTAGTGTGTATGTGTTTGTGTGTGTGTGTCATGTGTCTGTGTTTCTGTGTGTGTGTGTGTGTTGTCTATAAGCTATTTGACACCTTCCTTTCCCTTCTGGATAATTAAGTATCCCTATAATTCTATAGACCAGAGAGCACATCCATGTCAAGCACACACACACATACCCACACACAATAACACATACACAGTACACAAACACACAAGCACACATACATACACATAAACACACAGGCACACACATACACATATACACATACATGGTACACAAACACACAAGCATACAAAGACAACACACACATACGCACATACACGGTTCACACACACACATATATACAAAAACACACACACATAATGTACTCCCAAATATGCCTGTTATCCATTACTGTGTTGCAGAGAGCAGTGCTGTGACACAGAGACAAATTCACCCTGTGACCTTTAGTGAACTATGACTCCTGACACTGAGAGACACGCAGAGATAATTTTAACACCCATTCATTTGTCATCTGTGCGTCCCTCTGTACAGTACTGTGGCGACAGGCAAATTTTAACATGCAAACACACACACACACACACACACACACACACACACACACACACACTCTGCACTGACATTGCCATTGCTGCTATTTTTACACTTTTACAGTAACTGACAGGTGAAGGTGTTGCTGATTGGGCAGCTGCTCCTTAAGCCACAGGAACTCCCAGTGGAGTAAAGTTGTGCTGCTTGGACATGAGTGTGTGTGTGTGTGTGTGTGTGTCTGTGTGTGTGTGTGTGATTTTGTTTTGGGTTTAAGCTGCACAGGGTGAGTTCTCCAGACTGCAGGGATGAATGTTGTTATTCCTCTATTGAGTGTCTTTGGACAAGTGAATGTGAAGCTGGCCCAGTGTAGTTTCATAATATATTCCTAGGTTTAGTGTCCCAGGTGAGTGTCAGGTGTGTCTGACTGTGGCCCACCTGTCCCCAGGTCTGCTCACATGCTGTCCAGGTACAGGCCCCGCTCCCTCATCATGGCCGTGACCCGCAACGAGCAGACAGCCCGTCAGTGCCACATGTACCGCGGCGTCAAGCCCGTCTTCTACAACAAGCCCGCTCATGACGTCTGGGCCGAGGATGTGGACCAGCGCGTCATCTTCGCCATGGAGATGGGTAGGGGTCTTGCTGGGGGCATTAGCGCTCCGTGGGTGTCTGAATGTCTCCTTCACAATCCTGCTGCAGGGTCAACGTTAACTGTCTGTGGGCTCCAGTACCTATAGTCCTGCTGTAGAGATTAGCATTTGCGGTCTGTGTGGGTGGCTCCAGTACCTATAGTCCTGCTGTAGGGATTAGCATTAGCGGTCTGTAAGCGTGGCTCCAGTACCCATAGTTCTGCTGTAGGGATTAGCGTTAACTGTCAGTGGGGGTGGCTCCAGTACCTATAGTCCTGCTGTAGGGATTAGCGTTAACTGTCAGTGGGGGTGGCTCCAGTACCTAGTCCTGCTGTAGAGATTAGCGTTATCATGCTTTGGGGGTTGGAATGGTTCCATTTTCTGTACTGGCACTTCAAATCCTCTCCCTTCTTCTCTCCTCAGGCAAGCACCGCAAGTACTTCAAGTCTGGTGATGTGGTGATCGTGGTGACCGGCTGGCGCCCAGGCGCTGGATACACCAACACCTTCCGTGTTGTTCTGGTGCCTTGAACGCCACCTATAGACTGAAACACTCCCCTCTCCCCCCAAACTCCCGTCTTACTGTAAGACAAAACCATGAGTCTCCTTGAGACCCACCTCATCAAACAGACCTGTGAAGCTGAAGGACCTGTAACTCTGGCATCTTTCCCAGAATTCCCCTGGGGATGCCACTCACTCTTCAACTGTGCAGTTACTTTGTCCACACAAACCGACAAACCGGTGGCTCATCTACAAATCATCCAGACACAAGCAGCAACTTCTGGCATCATCAGGGTGTATATGTACATGTGTGTGAGTGTGTGTCTTCAGTGTGCTGGGAGTTACAAAGCCCCTCACAGAAGACCAGAGGAGGGGTTTTAATGCCCCATCTCCACTCCTCAATGGTCCAGCTTGTGGCCTGCATTGAGTCGGTCTCACTGGACCAGCACTTAGAGACTGAACACATGCTGTGTTTGCCTGTGGTGACTGGATCTCCACCTATTAAAGAGATGACCACCTGCAGTGATGTGTCTGTATGTCTGTTTTATGATCTATTTCTAGATTTCATCATTTTAGGATCAGAGTTAGGACAGTCTAATCTAGGGCCTCGCTAGGGCCATCTGGTGGCAGCCATGCATAATAGAATCCCAAGGTGTGTGTCAGGTGCTTCTGCCACATCCACCCCACGTGTTACGCCAACACCTCTACACAAACAAAGATGGCCCTAACAATACCACCCAATATAAGGATAAGGATGTAAGAGAGTGATTCACTACAATGATTCTTTAGAGACCCTGAAAGTCAAGAAATATTTTGTTAACATGGCACATTTCACACATTTCAAACAACAGGAGTTAGTCAGTGGCCATGTGCTATTAGTACTATTGTGAACTATTTGTGCTTAACTTCAGAACAGTGTACAGATTGGCAAGGTTTTGTCCATAGATGTGACAGATGCCAGCAAGTCAAATGTTTTTCTTATTTGTAAAGGTGGTCTCTTCTGGGATCCAAAGCTACAGTCAGAGGAGCTGTTTGAAATCAGGCAGGAAAATCTCAACACATCCCTCCCTTGTGCTGATTTAAAATGCAGTCAGAGAGACCACACACTAGATGGCAGTGTACGTGTTAAGATTATCTATTAAGGCTAAATCTCACACTGAGACACGCAGAGAGCAGAGGGATTTAGATTCTTGGCTGGGATGTGTTCACATATCACAGCTAACTATATTACAGGCCCCTGACACTAGATGGCAGTATGTCTATGAAACCATCCCATGCCAGGATTGGCTACATCACAAGGGAACTGCAACACACTTATTAAGATGACCAGAATGCAAATGGGTAATTCGCTAATCATCTCAGATCTTGCACTGAGTGACAGAGGAAGTAAACTACTTGGGCAACACTGTCCACATTTAAGCACCAATAAGCACCAGAGCTCTAAAGAAGAAACGACTAATATGGGCCTTATAGTCTGCCATGCATGACATCTGTGCATGGAATCAGTGGATGATGAGCACAGCCTGTCTGATGTCACCAGCCATGTAAAACTGATCGACACAGGCTGGTACTAAAGCATGAGGAAATGTCAGAAAACAGTGTATTGTGCATAGTAGCCTATCTGGTTTGTGTCACGTCAGATTGTGATGGCATAACAGCAGAGAGATTGGGAAACAACCACAGATCACAGATCAGTCT
Organism: Tenualosa thibaudeaui; assembly: GCA_027481765.1. Lineage (NCBI taxonomy): Eukaryota > Metazoa > Chordata > Actinopteri > Clupeiformes > Clupeidae > Tenualosa > Tenualosa thibaudeaui. Next base: position 27,231,925 of record JAIFZK010000007.1, read on the forward strand.
CACCCCTGGGTTTTCCTTGATACCTGCCCCTTCATAGTACAGGTATGGTAGAACAACCACAGATCACAGATCAGTCTCACCCCTGGGTTTTCCTTGATACCTGCCCCTTCATAGTACAGGTATGGTAGAACATCACTGTATAACACAAAGATGTACTATCTATGGTAATTACCAATTAATAAATCATGTAAAAAGTGTCAGAGTTTTTAATAAGTAAGTACCAGTAGGGTACTTCCCGAGTAAGCTTCTGCATGCACACACAACAGATGGATCATTTTGCACACAAACAGCCCTGGTGAAATATATGGTCCAGATATTTACTGTTATACTGTAAAGTGGCAAGTGGCTTTGATTAAGTGTGTTTGTTTGCATCCTGACCGCCACCATTGTGCCCTTGAGCAAGGCACTTAACCCTAAGTTGCTCTAGAGGAAACTGGCCCTGATGTAATTGATAGTTGACAGATGTAAGTTGCTTTGGATAAAAGCGTCTGCTAAATGCATACATGTAAATGTCTAAATGTAAATACACACAGCAGCGACACAGGCCTGTGTCCTCAGACAGAGGATAAGAAAGTCAAACAATTCTGTCCAACCTGAAGAGGTTCTGCTTGGTAGAGGAGGCAGAGAACAGCTCCTCTGTCTAATGCTGATACACAGCTATGAGTGGCAGATAAGACTCACTGGCCACGGAGACGCTGCAGCTACAGTTCAACTGACAGACTTCCTAACCATGTGCCAGGGCCAAGGATGGTGGAGTCTGGGTGTCATGTGCCAGGGCCAAGCATGGCGGAGTCTGGGTGTCATGTGCCAGGGCCAAGCATGGCGGAGTCTGGGTGTCATGTGCCAGGGCCAAGCATGGCGGAGTCTGGGTGTCATGTGCCAGGGCCAAGCATGGTGGAGTCTGGGTGTCATGTGCCAGGGCCAAGCATGGCGGAGTCTGGGTGTCATGTGCCAGGGCCAAGCATGGCGGAGTCTGGGTGTCATGTGCCAGGGCCAAGCATGGCGGAGTCTGGGTGTCATGTGCCAGGGCCAAGCATGGTGGAGTCTGGGTGTCATGTGCCAGGGCCAAGCATGGTGGAGTCTGGGTGTCATGTGCCAGGGCCAAGCATGGCGGAGTCTGGGTGTCATGTGCCAGGGCCAAGCATGGTGGAGTCTGGGTGTCATTCTCTGCCTACTACACTGAGCCGTCCCTGCATCCCTCGTGCCAGCCTCCTGGGTCTCCTACACCTCCATGTCCATGGAGGCTGGAACATCACAGTCACCAGTCAGGGGTTGTCCATTGTCAACATCACAGTCACCAGTCAGGGGTTGTCCATTGTCGTCACCAGACAAAGTGTCATCTGTGTCATCACTATAGGGGGCCACCTAGAGAGACCACCTGGCAGAAGGAGTCCCAGTCTCTCAGCACAGGATGAGGGGTATTTTAAATTTTCCTTTTAGATTTTTTTTGCATAAGAAAACTCTTTATTATTATTATAACTATTTCTTTAGTTTCGTCTTTTCATGACATGACATTGAGTAGAACCCAGAGTATTAAGTAAGATTTGAGGACAAATGTATTTCATTAAGAAATGTGATGGGATCTGAACAGGTTCTGAATGTGTTAGCGGTAAATAGGTCAGCCAGATAGTAAATAATAATGACAATAAATAAATCAGATAAATCAGTCTGATTAATGGAAAATAAATGTTATCCAGTCCTGTCAAGAAATGTTAGTGTCTGAATTGAAAAAAAGCTTAAACTGGACAAATAAACCGTTTTCCTGAAAAGCATTCAGTAAGACAGCTGGCCTTGTTTTTATTTTAGGAATTAGTGGACTGGACTGCTCAATATACGTTCTCTGATTGGTCAGTACAAATCTGCATCACTCCGGTCCAGTCGAGGTGTTTCTTCAATTTGTGACAGAAAATAATCCCCCCTAAAGTAAACTACTGTTTAACTGTAAAATGTACATTTTTACAAAGACGATTTTTAAACATACGACTACATTTACGCTATTCTGAGAGCCGCATGAGGTCTCTTTAAAACACCCTGTCCTTACGGAAGGTTATCATGCGCACTAGAAAGTAGTACCAGTTAGTTTGGAGAGTAACTTTATAGGGCGCGCAGCTGTTCACCGATCAGGTCCCACAGACACTCATCTGAGGAAGGTAAGACGCAACTACCCTGCAAATGAAGATTACGGCAAAGGCGCTCACTCATCTGTATTGGGTTGTGGAGATATTCTAGCATTGATTTGAAGATAGGCCCAAGGTTAACGAAATATCCCAAACGTTAAAGTTTTGCTTGCTGTAACTGGTGTGATCAAGCCTACATTTTGCATACCGTGGAAAGTAACTGTATAAATGGTTGATAATACTTTGCGTTCATCTGTAGCATTTGTAGCATATTCATGCCTATAGCCTATGATGCAGGTTTGTATTTCTTGTCAATTTTGCTTCGACTATACAAGGCCAATAATTTTGTTGCAGAATGTATTGTCGTGACGGTCCTTGAGAGTGAACAGAGTCCCTCTGAGCTTGATACCACAGTTATAAAGGAGACATAGGAGTGATGGTGTTTGTTCCTGAGCCTTTAGAATGTATCACAGCAGCAGTGATTCATCCATAGTAAAGATAGGCCATAGATGTATGAAACTGATAAAGATGGCCCACAGATGCACTATGCAGGCTTTTGTGATTTTAATTACTGAGCTATTTCTCCCACCACCATACAGACGTCAGGCAGTTGATCCCTTGTGAGTATTGTGTTTGTGTTTTGTGTTTGCCTCCTCTCAGACTATCCCAGCAGACACAGCTCCAACCATGGCCAAAGATACAGGCACAGCGTTCATCCAGCAGCAGCAGCTGCATGCTGCCATGGCAGACTCCTTCCTGGAGCACACGTGTCTGCTGGACATAGACTCCCAGCCCCCAGTGGCCCGCAACACAGGCATCATCTGCACCATTGGTCAGTAACTGGTCAGAAGCATCAGTGCTGTTACTGTGACCAGAAACACACATTCGTTCACTTAGGAGCTACTCATTCCCAAAGTGACCAACTGCATACTTACAGACATGTCTGGTATCTTGTTGTCATTAGCAATCTCTTGTACCAGGAACACACTGTACTGTACTGTCCATGAAAATAAACAAATGGCAAAATGTAGTTATAACAATGCTGCAGTTTATACTGTTCCACTTGATTTTGCTATTAAACACTCCACTCTTAATGTTCCTCATTTCAGTGCTGTGGAAAGTGCAAAGAGAAATTTAGCACATAATGTTGCATCTCCATAACTTTGCGTCTCTCCCGTGTGTCCTCAGGGCCAGCCTCCCGATCTGTGGATATGCTGAAGGAGATGATCAAAGCTGGGATGAACATTGCTCGCATGAACTTCTCTCACGGAACCCACGAGGTGAGCTACGCTCAGGGTCTGCAGCGGTTCTAAGTCCGTCACAAACTATCCCACCAAAGACAGTGTAGTAAAACTTCTCCTAGCTTCATCTGATCCATTAGAGAGGTAAATTTGCTGTGGTTGCTGTGAAATCTCTCTGTGATAATCTAAAAGCACTGGGCATGGTAGCTGTTAGCTTTTAGCTCTGTAAATGTTTCCTGTCACTCTTAGCATTTGGTAGACCAGAGAGAGAACTAGTGTGTGATGTGTGTGAAGCGGCCATCGTCAGGAATGAGCAGGCCTGAGTGATGTGTGTGAGTGGAGCCATCGCTGTGGCTGAGCAGGGCTCTGAAAATGTCAGGGACTGAAAGATGATCCAGTTGCCTTTTGAAACCTCTGCTCTCCCAGGCAGCCTCTGCTCTGCTCCTCTGTCTGTGGCCAGGGCCGAGCCTAATAACCTTTCCTCTTTAAAAGCCACGACTCCTCCTGGCCTTTGCATTGCATCATGCAACATGCTAGAGATCCTGGGCATCAAATCTATAGACGCCTCCGCAAGTGATCTCGCTGATACTGCAGCCAGGTCTTAAAATTAGATCAAGAGATAGAAGCAGACAGTCAAGCAAAGGGACATCTGAAGTTCAAAGATCATGGCTGAATCCCACCTGACCTGTTGCATTTAAGTGTGACCCTTGGAAAAGGTTAAAGAGAATTGCCAGATCTCAGTCTCTGTTGGCAGAGGTGTAGCAGATCTCAGAAAAAGCTTCTTGTATTGCAGCAGACCTCTCTTTCTTTAACCTTTCGTTCTTTCTTCAGCTGATTCTAACAGCTTTGGGCTTTTGAAAAGCAACACAGTTCCAGTCTGTAGTGTGTAGGTCTGCAGGTCAGATTGTCATCTGAATGGTTTCAGCTGAAATACATGAGGAGACAAAGGCTGTAAGTGTAGCACTGCAGGGGGTCTCCAAAGGGCCCAACCGAGTAGACACACCTCAGTTCACTACACTGGACCTGCTTGCCTGCTCAGAGGACGCTTCTGGTGTTGAAGCACCTTGCACTGTGATGAAGTGCATGAAGCTGTCCACCAAGGCTTTGATATGTGATGTCCCCAATGCTGATGATTGGTTGATGTTCCTGCTGTCTATCATGCCTTATTTCCGTAGTGAATTGTTTTTATATATACTGTAGGTCAAGGGCAGGATCAGCTGAGGTGGGTGTGTTTGAGTCAGTGAGTCTTTTAGTTAGTGTCTGTTTGAGTCAGTGTGTGCTTGAGTGAATGTGTGACTGTAGTAGTGTGTGTTTAAGTCAGTGTGTGTTTGAGTAAGTGTGTTTGAGTCAGTGTGTGTTTGAGTAAGTGTGTTTGAGTCAGTGTGTGTTTGAGTCAGTGTGTGTTTGTAGTAGTGTTCCTGGCGGCCCTGGTATTACTGAAGGTTTGCTAGCATGGTGCCAGCCAGCTGGGTATATTTTTAGGTCATTCACTCTTGGATGTGTGGGATTATGAGCGCTGCCCACGCTGAAAGGTCAGCCACAACACACAACACGTGTGTGAGTGCACACTGATGCCCCTGCTCCCCAGGGGTCAGGCGCAAGGGAGGGCCAGGCATTTCACAGGCAGCAATGGGACCCAGACAGATTAGGGGTCCTTATGCAACTGCTGCTCCTCAAGGGCTGCTCCAGCACCATGGGTGTGACAGAGCATAAGCAACAATATGTACATATATTATTTAGCATTATTTAGAGTTTGTACATTTTCTCATGTCAGCCACACAACGGAGTACATAAACTCCTCTCATTTCTTCTAGCCTAATTATAGAAATACACGGCACTTCCTATGTGCACATGACAAAAGTCCACTTTGCCATGGATTGCTTGAGGATGAGCTAACAAGCATTAACCTATACTTAAAATACTTTTTCTAAACTCTTAACACAGCAAAACACCTATTAACCAAACAGACAGTTTTCTTATCAAAATCACATTTTGTTAACAAAAGTCTTCAAAAGTCAAAATGCTTCAAAAAACTTCTCTCTATACACGCTAACACCACCAAAGCAAAGACAAATTGGCGATGTGTGCAAAAATTAGTCAGCCATTTTACGTTGATGATGAATGTTCCATAGAAATTCTTCAGGGATTGTTGCAGATGCACAGGCCTACAGCTCTTTCTAGCTGCTAACATGCTTTTATCCAGTCACCTTTAAAAACAAAAACTCCAAGTACAACAAGCCTCTGTTGTCAGCACCTTTCAACTTACCCAGTTGCAGTTAAAAGTGGAGATGGTCTGTTTGTTTTTCCTCTTGATCTTTCAAGAATTCTTTCTAGAATGATCATCTATGTAGCCATTGTGCAGCCAAGTGTTATACGCTGTATTTAAGGTTTTGGGCGTTAGAGTTCGATTTCTGGCTCGCTCTGTGTGAGCATTTGCAAATAAGACATAAAAGATACATAATTTCGGTGTTGAGGTGATCCTGTATGTAATAAGTAAGAATGTAAGAATTTCAGAAATGTGTCAACTGTATGGCGACAACAGACTGATGGTGTGCTAATGAATTAATCTAATTTAGAGTTTTGAGAATTTGGCTAAAGGTCAGACAAAAGCTTGTTGTCAATTGAAAAAAACTGTGAGTTAAATTATATGAGATATTCCTATTGTCCTGTCATTTATATGGGATATTCATACAGTCTCAATGCAACACAACAGGAGTATCAAACTATATTCTGTCAGTATAAGCTGGCTTTATATTTGTCCTTACACTGTAATTGGTATTGTTGTATCACTGCAGCTGCAACTATAGTCTCTGTCAGGATGTATGGATTGAAGGATTTAAGGTTTAAGATTTAAGGATTGAAGGATTGAAATTGTAGGACTGAAGAATTGAATTGTTTTTTGAATTGTTGAAAAGCTCTGAATTGAATTTTCTAAACTGAATTTTCTTAGGTTAGTGGCCCATAAGGAGATTGGAAGATCTGATTAATTGTAGTGAACTTTGCTTTTGTGTCTGTGGTTGTGTGTGGATCAGCTCGGTGTGAGTGTGTGAGTAGTTGGCAGTGTGACAGAGGAACAGCTGACTCTGAAATGCATCCACAGACCATGCGTTTTGATCACGCTCTCCACCACCTCTCCATCAGCCCCCATCTGCCCTCTACCAATCCCTCTATCAATCCCCCCACCTGCCCTCTACCAATCCTTCTATCAATCCCCCCACCTGCCCTCCACCAATCCCTCTATCAATCCCCCCACCTGCCCTTCAGCACTCCTTCACCACCCTTCCATCTGCCCTCCACCTACCCCTCCCCTCCCCTCCACCTACCCTCCCCCTCCACCTACCCCTCTCCTCCACCTACCCTCCCCCTCCACCTACCCTCCCCCTCCACCATCCCTCTACATGCTTCTCAGTCAGTCAGTTTTTAGGAGTAGGAATATGTGCTTCTAAATTCATTCCACTGGAGTTTGTGTGAAGAGACACCATTGAGACAGATACAACTGTACCCACTAGGGATCACAGAGATCAAGAGAGCTGTCTGTCTTATGTATGTGAATATGTCTGTCTTTGCAGTACCATGCTGAAACCATCAAGAATGTGCGAGAAGCAGCTGCAAGCTTCCAGCCTGGAAGCCTAGATTACAGACCCGTTGCCATTGCCCTGGATACCAAGGGGCCAGAGATCAGGACTGGACTCATCAAGGGTGTAAGTGTCCCATGCTTGCTTTTCCACTGTAACATTCATCTAAGAGTGCCAAGCACCTGCTAGCATGTCTCTCAAGTTGTTAACATGCTTCACCCTTTTGGCCATTTACATTTACCTGAGTGAAGGTGGCAATGGAAATACTTGACCCTGTTCTATAGGTATTCTATTCTACTATAGTAATAGTAGAGGTTTGTGAAGGTTTGTGATGTGTGTGTGTGTCGGCCTGAAGACCATAATCTCACAACGCTGACTATTCTGGAGGCCATAACCTAACAGCTTGATTGTGTCCTTAAGGTCATACCCTAACATCCTGATTGTATTTACATGTATGCAAATGCAGGGGTAAATGCCTTGATCAAGGGCACAACAATTTCCAGGCTACTAGCATGCTAGCCAGGTTCTTTAACCACTTCGCTACCACTGCCCACAATATCCTAAAGATCATAAGCTAACAGCCTGACTAGCCTCTGTTCTTTAGAGTGGCACTGAGGAGGTCAAACTCGAGAAGGGCCACACCATCAAGCTGACCCTGGACGACAAATACAAGGACAACTGTGATGAGAAGAACCTGTGGCTGGACTACAAGAACATCACCAAGGTGGTGCAGACTGGCAGCCACATCTTCATTGATGATGGCCTCGTCTCACTCAAGGTTAAGAACATTGGTGAGTTTGGGCATGTTTACTCTTAGCCGTCAACATCTATGGAGTCTGTGCACACAGACCCAGTTGATCTGTCCAGCAGCCTTTGCTTAGCTCCAGTTGACTGGTTGAGGCTTCAGAATCATGCCTGGTACCAGACCAGTTTCTTAGCCTCATTGTGCTGGGAACCAGAACCATATCAGTCAGGATGTAGGATAAAGGATCATAGTGATTGACCTCCCATTTCTATGGGAGTAACCAGCATGGGATTTAAACTTAAACTGAACCATTAGTCTTACCAAAACTCTTCAGAAGAACAGCAAATTAAGTTTGCATCTGCTCCCAGAGCAGCTTCTTGTTGTCCTCACTAGGTTCAGCATCTCTTTGTCTCTGACCTCACTGTCATCGGTACCTCTCCCCAGGTGGTGACTACCTGGAGTGTGAGATTGAGAATGGTGGCATGCTGGGCAGCAAGAAGGGCGTGAACCTGCCAGGTGCTGCTGTGGACCTGCCTGCTGTGTCTGAGAAGGACATTCAAGATCTGCAGTTTGGCGTGGAGCAGGGTGTCGACATGGTGTTCGCCTCCTTCATCCGCAAGGCCGCAGATGTGCAGGCTGTCAGGAAGGTTCTGGGAGACAAGGGCAAGGACATCAAGATCATCAGCAAGCTGGAGAATCATGAGGGCTGCCGCAGGTGGGTTTAACCTGTAGAATTAGCACAGGTGGGTTTAACCTGTTTTAATTTGTAGGACTACCACAGGTGGATTTAATCAGTAGGATTAGCTCAGATGGGTTTAATTTGGTTCCTTTCACCTCCTACATGGACTATGTGCTGTGTACAGTGACTACCTTGGGTTTACCCCCTTGTACTTGCATTTACTTGCACCTGTATTGCATTGCACTATATTTACTGAGTTATTTATGAACTCTTGTTAACATCTCTTTAGATTTTGTTGTTTGCTGGTATCCCTTTACTTGTAACCTGCACCTGTCATGAAACTCATCTGAGTTAACCACTAAACTGTCTATTTATCATTCAGCCCAGTAAAATTGTTAATTTATTATTTAGCTTAGTAAAACGACTAGATTCATTTAGTTCAGTAGAACCACTGAAGACAGATGCCTCAAGGTGAGAGTGCTGCAGGTTAAATGATGGATCATTGCTGTGGCTAATTGATCTGGTTATTGTTGTGGTTGTGTATGTGCAACAGGTTTGATGAGATCCTGGAGGCTAGCGATGGCATCATGGTGGCCCGTGGTGACATGGGTATTGAGATCCCCACAGAGAAGGTGTTCCTCGCCCAGAAGATGATGATCAGCCGCTCCAACAGAGTGGGCAAACCCATCACCTGTGCCACACAGGTGAGGAGCCACCTAGTGGTGAAGTTAGCTTCTAACCCGCAGCATCTGTTGTGGTAGCTGCTGTGGAGTGGCTTATAAATGACAGCATTGACTAGCAAGATAGCCTAGCCTAGTGAGGTTGTAGAGAACATGATAGCATAGCTTAGCAAGATAGCTTAGCTATGTGATTTGAGCTACCAATGATTGCAAAGTTTAGCAAGATAGCCTATCAGTGTGGTTTTGGGTAACATGATGACATCGCTTAGCAAGGTAGCATTGCAGTGTGGTCTTATTACATGGCATAGGTTAGTAAGATAGCCTAGCAAAGTTGTTTGAATTACATGATAGCATACCTTAGCAAGATAGCCTAGCTATGTGATTCTTATGATGATTGCATAGCTTAGCAAGGTAGCCTAGCAGTGTGGCTAGCCCATGATTGAAATCAGGATAGTCTAGCAGCATAGCCAGGTCAAGGTCATGCTAACCCACAGCGATCCCATATTGAGAAATCCCAGCATGTTAGTCTGCTGGTGTGTTTGGATCATAACAGAAGTATGATCATGGCAGGTCTCCTGGACCTTGTAATATGTGAGTGTGTATCCTGTATCCTGTATCATGTGTGTGTGTGTGTGTGTGAGTGAGTGAGTGACTAATGCTAAACGGCTGAGTTTGCTGCTCCTCTTGACAGATGCTGGAGAGCATGATCAAGAAGCCCCGCCCCACTCGTGCCGAGAGCAGCGATGTAGCCAATGCAGTGCTGGATGGAGCCGACTGTGTCATGCTGAGCGGTGAGACTGCCAAGGGAGAATATCCACTGGAGTGTATCCTCACACAACACAGGGTGAGAACACACACACACACACACACACACACACACAATACACACTCACACCCACATAGACATATATACACATAATACACACTCACACACACATACAGACATAATAGTCATTATGTGCCTGTCTGTTTCTCTTTCTTTCTCTCTCTCTTTTTCTCTCTCCCTCTCTCTCCGTGGTGTAGATTGCCCGTGAGGCTGAGGCGGCTATGTTCCACAGACAGGTGTTTGAGGAGCTGCGTCGTGTGACCCACCTGACCCGCGACCCCACCGAGACTGTCGCCATCGGCGCCGTGGAGGCCTCCTTCAAGTGCTGTGCTAACGCCATCATCGTCCTCACCAAATCTGGCAGGTGAGACAGATCACACACACACACACGCATCCCTGCTGTCATCAGCTGTGGTATGTGTTTAATTGTGCCTGAAGCCTCATGCTGGTTACAGCCACTGGGAGACCTGCAGTGAAGTCATTTCCTCTCCAGCACCACTAAAGCCTAGCCTAGCCTAGCCTGCTACACTCCAGTACACCCAAACCTAGGCAGCTCTACTGCAATCTAATACACCCAAACACAGACAAGTCTGTTGGACTCTACTGCACCCTAATGTAGCCAAGCCTAGCCAAGTCTAACCCAGTACTGTCTGTGTAGCAAGCCTAGCCTAGCCAGCTCTGTGCTACTCTACTGTAGTGCATCCTAGACAGGGGTGGAAAGTAACGAATTACATTTACTCACGTTACTGTAATTGAGTAGTTTTTATGAGTACTTTGTAATTTTTTAAGTAGTTTTTTACTTTTACTCGAGTCATTTTAAGCCAAATATTTTACTTCTTTACATTTGAAGCCTCCCACGTTACTGAGTAAAATAATACTGATATATAATAATATTGATAAAACATCGAAAAAATAAAATGCGGGGGAAGAAATGTGCCTGAACTGAAAGGAAACTGCAAGGCGCTGGTTTGTGCGCGGCAATTCCATTGTTTCACACAATCTGGATGAAGGCGTTGGAACAAGATGGTTAGTGAGGAGCCAGATATGGAGATCATGGAGGAGGAAAGACCAGAAGAAGATGCATTAAATTCTGGAGAGGAAAGCCATAGTAACCCTTGGCCAAACCTCGATGACCTATTCACGTTTAAATGCAAAAAAGGCAACAACATAATCATGCAATGTAAAATGTGCCTGCCCGGCCGAACTGATCTTTCAGCGTAAAAGACCTCAACATCGAAGGTTAACTTGTGCTGGATTTGGTTTATGACTCATCCTTTTTTACATCAAATAATTGAAAGTAACTAAGTAACTTTTACTCAAAGTACATTTGAAATGAAGTAATTTTTTACTTTTACTCGAGTACATTGCATTTTCAGATGGGTACTTTTACTTTTACTTGAGTAGGATTGAAGCAAAGTAAAGATACTTTTACTTCATTACAATTTTTCAGTACTTTTTCCACCTCTGATCCTAGATTAGATTATTCCACTCCAGCCTAGCCAACTTCTTCCCTACTGTAGTCCATTCTAGATTAGATTATTCCACTCCAGCCTAGCCAACTTCTACCCTACTGTAGTCCATTCTAGATTAGATTATCCCACTCCAGCCTAGCCAACTTCTATCCTACTGTAGTCCATTATAGATTAGATTATCCCACTCCAGCCTAGCCAACTTCTACCCTACTCTAGTCCATTCTAGATTAGATTATCCCACTCCAGCCTAGCCAACTTCAACCCTATGAGAATAACCCTCATCTGTTATTCTCATACGAGTGGACCCCTTATACATGTTCTCAAGAGACAGACTGGTCCTTTACACACACAGACACACAGTCTCTCTCTCACACACACACATACACACAGGCATACATGCATACACACAGTTCTAATGTATTACTCTGGTGACCTAAATGCCAGAGCTTCGCATGGAGACCTTTCCATTCCTGAACCTTGACATTCACCAAGTTAATTTTAGTCACTACACACACACTGCGCTACAAATACACACGCACACACACTCACACACACACACACACACATACACATGCATCCGATTCATACAGTAGATACACACACACACAACACTATGCAATGCAATAGAGAAGAGTCCCAAGTTTGTGTGTGTGTGTGTGTATGTGTGCATGAGAGTGTGTGTGAGTTGGCGCTGAAACTGGGCCTAGTCTCCTATGTGCTCACATGAGTGACAGTTGTGTATGGATGCATGGGGCTGTCCCTATTGTGTAGTCTCGGGAAAGACTACAGGCCCCACAATGCAATGTGATACGTCAACTGTACATGAGTGCAGACATGGCCTTTGGCTTGGTTTGTTCTGGTTTACTGTTTACTGGTTTACAGGTTTCTTAAGAATACAGAAGGATACAGACTGTTTCTAAAGACACAAGTGCCTATAACAAGAGCTTGATTTGTGGTCCCTGCTGTTATCCAAATCTGATAGTGTACAGGTCTAGTATATTCAGGTTAATCACCTGCCTGTTCTGTCTGTAAAATGGCCTTTCAGTTAGATCAGGTGTGTCTAACCACTCCCCATATTAGTCCAAGTGTGTCTGACCACACCCTCCTTTAGGGCAGGTGTGTCTGACCACTCCCAGTTTTGCTCCTCCCTCTTTTAGATCAGGTGTGTCTGACCACACGCCATATTAGTCCGGGTGTGTCTGACCACTCCCAGTTTTGCTCCTCCCTCCTTTAGAACAGGTGTGTCTGACCATTGCTTCCTGTCCTCGTCCAGGTCTGCTCACATGCTTTCCAAGTACCGCCCTCGCGCCCCCATCCTGGCCGTGACCCGTAACGAGCAGACAGCTCGCCAGAGCCACCTATACCGGGGCATCTACCCCATCCTCTACACCAAGAACGCACACGATGTCTGGGCCGAGGACGTGGACCAGCGCGTCAACTTCGCCCTGGAGATGGGTAAGGACCAGTCTCTCTGACCGACCAATCACAGACGCTCACAGGGTTAGGGTCAGACCATCTGACCAATCATAACCAGTCCCTTGGATATAGCGCTATTGTACACAACGGGTATCACAGCCCTTCCCCTTATGATGAAGACAATCCTTACATTGTCTGTCTATTGATAGACCCAGTTGAATAACTATGCTAACAGTCTGATCACTATGCCAAGCAGACTTACCATGATGAGTACATCATGATTATGCCAATGAGATATCAGAGCAGATCAGCCATGTCTCCATGCATGATCAGTCTACTGTTCGTTGATATACATGAGTGCTCTACTGCGACGTGTCCTCCCTCTGTCTCTCTCCCTCCTGCTGTAGAGATTAGCGTTAGCAGGCTTTGGGGGTTGGAATGGTTCCATTTTCTGTACTGGCACTTCAAATCCTCTCCCTCTCTCTCTCCTCAGGCAAGCACCGCAACTTCTTCAAGTCTGGTGATGTGGTGATTGTGGTGACTGGTTGGCGCCCAGGCTCTGGATACACCAACACCATGCGTGTTGTTCTGGTGCCTTGAGCATCACCACCCCCTCCCCACCCAACCCCTTCAAGAAACCACGTGCTCCTCAGACCCCCCCACCACCATGAAACTCAATAAAAATGAAAAGAACTCTAGTGACTAGTGTGTGTCAGGTCCCACTGTGGATACACACACACACACACACAAAGACACACACACACAGAGAACTGCATGGTCACCTGCAGTGATGTTTGTCTTCTTTCAGCCGTGAGCAGTGATGGTGAAATTGCCTGATTAAACAGTGGCACCTGCTGGTGTTGTAGGGAAGTGCAGGGATCCTAAAGTGTCAGTTGAACGTCACCTAGTCTCTCTCCTGTTCTCAATCTGTGTTAGTAGTACAGGAGCCTATGGGCAGACTTAGAAAACTGCATACATACACAGAAAGAATCAAACAGAGAAACTATATTCAAAGACAGAAAAAAGGTCTTTCCTGTCTCCACTGAGGAAACGTCCGTCTTTGGACTGCCCTGATTTTCTAGGTGCTTTAAATGCTGTGTGCAACATTACAGCTATCCTGTCCGTACATTATGGTGTCATGTCTGTACGTGTGTCCCTGTCCGTCAGACCCCCAGACACTAGTTGGCGCTGTGTAAAGATTAGAGCAGGCTGTTTTGGGGGATCTAACCTTAACCCTTAGAGCTGGACCTCAGGCTGTATGGAGGAATTATGAGAGTCTTAAAAGAGCTCTCGTCTCATAGGCTCTTAATTAGCTGGCCTCAGGGAGTGCTCCACTCCCATTGTTTGGGTTTCACTGAACTAGCCAAAATAACGAGCCAAATTGCTATAGCACACTTCTTGGCAGGATGTTAATCTCCTGTACAATGTGTGTGAGAGTGAGTATGTGTGAGAGTGGGTGAGTGTGTGAGAGTGAGTGAATATGAGAGGGACAGTGTGTGTGAGAGTGAGTGTGTGAGTGGGAGAGAGTGTATGAGAGTGAGTGTGTGTGAGAGTGAGTGTGTGTGAGTGGGAGAGAGTGTATGAGAGTGAGTGTGTGTGAGTGGGAGAGAGTGTATGAGAGTGAGTGTGTTTGAGAGGGAGAGTGTGTGAGTGGAAGAGTGTATGAGAGTGTGAGTGGGTGACTGTGAGACAAATCCATCCTCATTTCACATTAGAATTCACATCACCTCCCAGAGGCCTGCAGACACAACAGATCCATCTAACCTGCACAGACATGTGTGTGTGTGTGTGTGTACATTTGTCTGCAGTGAGGCAAGTACTTGAAGCAATCAATGTGTTGCTGAAACAGCAATGTGTGTGTGTGTGTGTGTGTGCGTGTGTTTGGGGGTGAGGCGGTGGTGGTTGGGTGTGTAGGCTCACTGGCAGAGTGAGGGAGGACACCAGCAGAGAGAGGGGGGAAATAAGTGTTGCTACACAAACACACACGCACACACACACAAGTGCACATACACACATGCACACACACACAAGTGCACATACACACATGCACACACACAAGTGCACACACACACACACGAGTGCACATACACACACATGCACACACAAGTGTATATACACACATGCACCATGCACACACATACACACACGCATTCTTCTCACACACTCATACACACACACATTCTTCTCACACACAACCTAGCCTACAGCTGGGCTCCTGTTGTCTTAGAGGGAGTGTGTGTGTGTGTGTGTGTGTGTCAGAGGAGAGAGAGAAAGAAAAATGGAGAGGGTAAGAAACTAAGAAACTAAGACACTGGACTAAGACACTCAATGATCAGAACAACACTAGAGAGTGTTACTTTAGCTCCTCCATCTCTAGTACAGACACTCAACAATCAGTGGCTCTGCACCGCACCCTCCCAAGACACCGCAGATCAGTGGCTCTGCACCGCACCCTCCCAAGACACCGCAGATCAGTGGCTCTGCACCGCACCCTCCCAAGACACCGCAGATCAGTGGCTCTGCACCGCACCCTCCCAAGGGCATGGCTTCCATTCCCACTCCCACTAATCCAACACACACTGAAGCCAGAAACACCCTACAGCTAACACACACACACAAACACACTGACACCAGAAACACCCTACAGCAAACACACACACACACACTGACACCAGAAACACCCTACAGCAAACACACACACACACAAACACACTGACACCAGAAACACCCTACAGCAAACACACACACACACACTGACACCAGAAACACCCTACAGCAAACATACACACACACAAACACACTGACGCCAGAAACACCCTACAGCAAACACACACAAACACAAACACACTGACGCCAAAAACACCCTACAGCAAACATCCCACACACAAACACACTGACGCCAAAAACACCCTACAGCAAACACACACACACACAAACACACTGACGCCAAAAACACCCTACAGCAAACACACACACACACACTGACACCAGAAACACCCTACAGCAAACACACACAAACACACTGAAGCAATAGAAGAGATGGTTGGCTTAGACTCTCCACAGAAGTGTCTTTTAGACACACCAAGACTGTGTGTGAGTGATATGTATGTGTGTGTGAGAGAGCTTTAGGCCTTAGGGCTGAAGTCTGATCCATCCGCACTGTCCTAACCACATGTGGCAGAGTGTGGCCGTGAGGTGTGTGTGTGTGTGTGTGTGTGTGGATCACTGACACGCACCGAAAACAAATCAATGTGACACAAAAGAGAGAGAGAGAGAGAGAGGCGGGGAGGATTTCTGAGTCAGCTGTTATTTAGATTCCACAATGACACAGGATGGATTTGGGAACAAACAGGCAAAACAAATGGAGATGTGTGTGTATTTGTGAAAGGAAAACTGCATAGCTTGGTAGAGATATTCCCTTTGGAGCAAGGGGCAAGGCCTTGCCTCGACCCAGCCCCCCCTGCACACAACCCCACCCCCACCCACCCCCCAGCCCTGGGCTGCACTGCAAGGTCAGCAGACACCAGCAGGGGGCAGAGTGCTACTGGAGAAGCCGTTACAGATTAAAAAAACAACACAGGAAAACCATCAGTGGAAATATACAGTTGGTAAAGACTTCATAATATCCATCATAGGAAACAGTTTGCTTAGGTTCAACATTGTTCAAAGAAATCAATAACTGCAGCTGTCAACACCCCTCCTCCTGTGCTGATGGATACACAGTTCAATATTGTACAATATGTCCATTAGGAGAATGATATAGTCACGTTAAATTACAATTGCAGTTGTTATTGAATTATTATTACTAGTGTTTACATAGACTGTAACAACTTTGGCATTTGGGTGTGGAATGACAGACTTGTTCAAAGTGGTGATATGTTAGTGCATCGTCCATTATTGGTGACAACCTCCTCTAGGTTCCGTGATTGGCAGATACACGCCTGCACACCGCAGTACAAAAACTCTGCCGATGTGCAAAACCAAACACTCAGACAAACAGTTTATTGCTTAGGTACTGCACAGCTCCTGGTGAAGCCCATACAAAACCATTAGAGCGATACATTCTTCATCTTGCCTGGTTGGGGTGGAAGCCAAGCTCCCTTTGTCTGGCAGCTCTAAGGCAGTCGAGATAAAAAAGAAAGGCCATAGACACTCAATGCAACACGCTCACTTCTGTGTGTGTTTGTGTGTGTGTGTGTGTGTGTGCAGGCTCTAGACACTCAATGCTAAGCCACTGGCAACACACTCACTTCCATGTGTGTGTGTGTGTGTGTGTGTGCGGGCTCTAGACACTCAACGCTAAGCCACTGGCAACATGCTCACTTCCATGTGTGTGTCTGTATGTGTGTGTGTGTGTGTGTGTGCAGGCTCTAGACACTCAACGGCAACCCTCTGGCAGGAAGCTCCTCTCCATGTGTATGGGATCAAGGGCTAGTGGAAAGAGCAACCATGGATTGGGTAATTGTGTGTGTGTGTGTGTGTGTGTGTGAGAGAGAGAGAGAGATATGAGTCTAAAGCTGTGTCAGACAGATGAGAGCATAATATGATGCCTTACCTGCCAACATGACATGAGGTGTATGTATAGATGTATGTGTGTAAGGGTGTGTGGTTATGTAGAGGTGTATGTGTGTGTGTATTTGTAGAGGTGTGTGTGTGTATTTGTAGAGGTGTATGTGTGTGTGTATTTGTAGAGGTGTGTGTGTGGTTCATGATTGTTTTTTTCATTTGTCACTGTGTTTCCCTCTTTATGTAAGCAGTACACACACACACACACACACACACACACATTGCCTGTGTACCTCCAGTGCAAACTGCCTCCTCTCACACACACACTCTCACACACTCATGCGAACATACAGTACTCATGAGCACCCTCAGTCAGCAGGACTGGTCAAGCAGCTGCAGTGTGTGTGTATGTGTGTGTGTGTGTGTGTGTGTGTGTGTGTGAACATACAGTACTGATGAGCAGCCTTAGCCAGCAGGACTGGTCAAGCAACAGAGGGAGATGCTGGGAAGACAAAGGCGGAGGTCAGGTTCTCATCTTCAGACTCACAAGCCAAAGACTAAAGCCTCTTATTATTACACTTCCTTTCTGACCACTGGAGACGTTTCTTGGTTGATATTCAAAATATTTGGCTAAAACAAAAAGTTCTGAATAGTTTTGGTCTAGAAAAAATGGAGGCTGTGAGGATATCATGGGTGGCAACTGCCAGTGTGTGTGTGCTGCGATGTGACTGTGTGTGTGTTGTAGTGTGAGTGTGTGTGTGTGTGTTGTAGTGTGAGTGTGTGTGTGCTGCGATGTGACTGTATGTGTGTTGTAGTGTGAGTGTGTGTGTGTGTTGTAGCATGGCTGTGTATGTCCTGTAGGGTGACTGTGTGTGTGTGTGTGTGTGTGTGTCCTGTAGTGTGACTGTGTGAGTGTGTGTGTCTTGTGGCATGACTGTGTGTGTCCTGTACCGTGGCTGTGTGTGTTCTGTAGTGTGACTGTGTGTGTGTGTCCTGTAGTGTGACTGTGTGTGTTCTGTAGTGTGACTGTGTGTGTGTCCTGTAGTGTGACTGTGTGTGTGTGTTCTGTAGTGTGACTGTGTGTGTGTGTCCTGTAGTGAGACTGTGTGTGTGTCCTGTAGTGTGAGTGTGTGTCCTGTACCGTGGCTCTGTGTGTCTTGTAGCATGACTGTGTGTGTGTCCCGTAGTGTGGCTGTGTGTTCAGTGACTGTTTCATGTGGAGCAACTGTGTGTGTACTTTGCATGAATATGTGTGTGTTTTACATGTCTGTGTCCTGTGGAGTGACTGAGAGTGTGTAAGCTGAAGTGTGAAAGTGTTAAATGTGTGTGTCCTTAGTGTGACTGTGTTTGTGTGACTGCTTTTGTGTTTCCTGTAGAGTGACTATGTGTGTGTGTGTGTGTTTCCTGTAGAGTGACTATGTGTGTGTGTGTCTTTCCTGTAGAGTGACTGTGTGTGTGTGTGTTTCCTGTAGAGTGACTATGTGTGTGTGTGTGTGTGTTTCCTGTAGAGTGACTATGTGTGTGTGTGTGTTTCCTGTAGAGTGACTGGGATCACCTGTGATCCACTGCATGGATAGCAGCTGCATGTTTGTTGCTAGGGAACTGTAACCATGATACCGAACAATGGAGAAACATAGTCAAAGCACATCCCCGTGTCCTCACAAATTTGAGGGCAGTCTGGGGTGTGGTGCTCCACCCCCTGGTGTCCCGGGCGCCGAGCCGTCCCGAGGGGGTGGAGCGGGTGTGGGTGACCCCCCCAGCGAGAGTCTCGGGCTGAGGGATGCTGAGGAGGTCTGTCTGGAGAGCGCCGCAGGGCCGGGGAGGGGGCAGAGGGGTTTGCTACCAGGAGTGGGACAGGGGGAGCCACGCGGCGAGAAGCGCGTCTTTAGATCGATGTTCGTCAAGTGTGTCTCTGGTGTCACCATCACCGCCACCCCTGTCCCCTCCTTGAGCCGCGGCGGCGTGTGTGAGGTGGTGATGGTGCACACGTCCTGCAGAGAGAGGTCCACCACACACTCAGCTGTGTCCCTCCTGGGGCTGGGGGTCTGTGGTGGGCAGAGGCCGTGCAGGGTGACCAGAGACCCGGAAGAGCCGGACGCACCGGGCGTCTGACTGGGGCTGGGACCAGGGCTGTGCTGCCAGCGCTTGTCCAGCAGGGGGCTCTGCAGCAGAGGGCTGGGCGCAGCAGGTGGTGTGCCCGAGCTCGGTGAGGCCGTCCGGGAGCCATACTGTGCCAGTGAGGCCAATGCAGACGACTCGGGCGTCAGCACCGGCGTCACCACCACCTGTTGGCCTGCCCGTCGTGGGGGCGTGCGTGGGGGCGTGCACGTGCGCTCCAGGGGTGACAGGGACGCCGTTGGCTTATCCAGAAGCTGCCTGGAGGCAGAAGGGGACCCAGTGGCCGAGTAGAGGACAAAGGGCTGGTTGCTGGCAGTCCTGCCCAGCCTGATGCCCTCCTGACTGGGTTTTGCCAGGGCTGGTACTGGGGCTAGGGTTGGGGTTGGGGTTGGGGCTGGTACTAGGGCTGGGGCTGGAGCTGGGGCTGGGGCTGGGGCTGGGGCTGGGGCTGGAGCTGGGGCTGGGGCTGGGGCTGGGGCTGGAGCTGGGGCTGGGGCTGGGGCTGGGGCTGGGGCTAGGGCTGGGGCTGGTACTGGGGTTGGTACTGGGGCTGGGGTTGGGGTTGAGGCTGGGGTTGAGGCTGGGGCTGGTTTGGCCTGAGCAGCGTGTAGTTGGCTCAAAATGGGGTTGATGGAGCTAGCCACAAGCGGCGCCAGGCTGGAACCCGCAGCAGCAGCAAACTGGCCCCTGCCTGTGGTTGCTCTCACTGGTGCCCCTTGGGCAGAGAAGCCTGGTAGCGGCACACTGGAGAAGGGCTCCTGAGAGAGGGAGAGGGGCAGGGGGGCCAGGGCCAGGGGGGCTGGAGCAGGGTGCAGCTGGGCCAAGCTGGAGCAGGTGGACACACAGGCGGGAGGCAGCTGTCTCTGGGGGAAGGGCGCGCTGGTGCCCCCTGGCCGTGGGGAGGCTGAGGTGACTGTGGTGGTGCAGGTGGTTGAGGTGGTGGTGGCAGCGGGGGAGGACTGGGGGATGGATGTGAGCGATGAGCAAGAGGCACGCTTGGCCCTGAGCGAGTCCAGGATGGGCGTTTCCACCCCGGACGAGAACTGAGACGGCGGGGCGGCAGAGGCGGAGGCCGTCGCTACGGGGACAGGTGACGGTCCAGCCAGCGAGGAGGACGCTCCAAATGGGAACCTGCGGAGCTGGTCGTGGCGGCCCGAACGGGAACCCAGAGAGGCGGCGGGGGGGCGGAAGAGTGCGTGGGGCAGGTGAGGGTGGCGCGTGAGGGCGATGGCCACCGAGGTGGTTGCCGCGGCAGCCTGCAATGGAGCCTGGATGAGGGGCGCCCAGATGGCAGGAGTGTTGGCCGGGTCCGGCGTGGGGAATCCCCCGGCCGAGGAATTGGTGGGTATGAGGTGGGCACAGTGAGCCATGTCGCGGTCATGCTGCACGATCTGCTGAATGATCTCATTCTCCTGGTAGTCCAGCACTCCGGAGTTCAGGTCACGCTGCACTTTGTGCTGTAGGATGGAGTTCCGCTTCCCTACGAGCCAAAAGAAACAAACACCAGTTAAGAACCTCAGCACCTCAGACACAGCAGCAGCACTGGCAGCACTAGTACTGGGCCGTCTGGACCGGACCACACAGGACCACACAGCGACCCGCTCAGAGGACCCACACTGATGCCATGCCTCTGACTGTAGGTCTTGTAGAACAGGGCCAACATGCCTCCTATTTATTCATTCTGACCCACTATTGATGCAACTGCTTGAATGGTTAATGGAGGCCGTAAGGTTCATATTAAAAGAGAGGCTTCATCTAAAACTTGGACCAGAGACTGAGACAGCTAACTCCAACTGCCAGCGAGTGTTTGTGTGTGCATCTGTGTGTGTGTGTGTGTGTGTGTGTGTGTGTGTATGTGAGTGTGTGTGTGTGTGTGTGTGTGTGTGTGTGTGTGAGTGCGTGTGTGTGCATCTGTGTGTGTGTGTGTGTGTGTGTGTGAGTGAGTATTACTGCAGGTCTGTGTGTGTGTGTGTGTTACTGCAGGTCTCTCTGTGTGTGTGTGTGTGTGTGTACACCTGAAAATAAAAAGATGGTGTGGATCAGTGTGCCGCTTGAACTCTGAAGATGTAGCGTAGTGGAAAAATCCAAAAGGCAGAATTCAGGGATGGATAGGAATGGCCAGCAGGTGGCAGTAATTGGCCCAAATGTTGTTGAGCAGCAAGAGAGTAAGTGAGCGAGAGCTGCAGAGCTGTAATCCTATTACAAAACAATCCATAGCGCAAGAGGGTCCAGACTCCCATGGGCCAATGGGACTCCTGCTTGCCTGCGGAATAAACAGCTGGGCTTTAAATGCTCTGCGTTTGGGAACATGCTGCAAATCCTGGGATGGCATGACGGGCATGACCTGCTTCAGACACACAAACACACACACACATACAGATGCACACGCGTATGCATGCACACACACATATGCACACACACACAAACACAAACTCACCTGTCCAATGAGTTTGTCTTACCTATGC
Organism: Tenualosa thibaudeaui; assembly: GCA_027481765.1. NCBI lineage: Eukaryota > Metazoa > Chordata > Actinopteri > Clupeiformes > Clupeidae > Tenualosa > Tenualosa thibaudeaui. The sequence goes on from JAIFZK010000007.1 coordinate 27,253,765, forward strand.
GGTCCAGGCGGTCGAGGGCAACAGTCTCGAAGGCGCGTCTCATCATGGGATACTCCTCCAGCACCTCATTGAAGTGGTCGACTGAGAGCGAGTAGAGGCGACAGTACGTCTCGGCCCGTACGCTCGCCGTACGCCTCCCGCGGGTCAGCAAGCAGATCTCTGCAGAGGGAGACACCCAGGTCACACTCAGCATATATACATACACACACTAACACACACACAGAGCTCCAGGCTACACACTGCTGGTCCAGTCAAAATGCAGGGACTGCTGCTGAGTCCCATCATGCACCTGGTGAGCGCTAGAGAGAGGAGGTCCACTTGCCCGGCGCACAGGACTCTGGAGTGATGGTGCCTACATGACAGACAGGCCAAACCCCTCAGAGTGGCAGAACTTCAGCTAGCTTCACACTGGCACACACTGGACAAGGCTGCAGTTCTACAATATTCTTCAACATTCAGTTAGAGGTACTGTAGGTTCGTTTTCCAATGACATAGTTGCTAACTAAGTTAGCATCCTTGGTGGTTGCACCACAATTCTGTGTGTCTCTATAACGCCTGTGTGTGTCTCTATAACACCTGTGTGTGTCTCTATAACGCCTGTGTGTGTCTCTATAACACCTGTGTGTGTCTCTATAACGCCTGTGAGTCTTTATAATGCTTATGTGTGTCTGTAATGCCGTTGCCATTGTGATCACAGGCAAGTAATTTCAAATGAATGTGCAGCAGCCCAGTTGGTTGTGTGTGCTAATTAAGACCTAGCATCTAAGGATAATTAATATCAGACGTTTTGTGTCAGGAGAGGCACCCATAGGACTTCCGTGAGTGTGGCACCCGTAGGACTTCCATGAGTGTTGAAATAGAACTATTCGGCCTGTTTGCACCATCTGTAAGGACAGTTTGATTGTTTTTGTGTTTTTTAATCAGTGCCACTGGTGTTTGGACCACAATGCTTTGTACCATCCAGTTTAAGGGAGATGTGGCATCCCTCTCTCTAACGCATCCCACTGTCTTGTCCAAAGGGCTTAATTTCAGTCTATTACTCTGCTGTCCATTATCAGACCAGACGGGGAGGGAAGGGGGGGGGGGGGGGGGCGGTCATGCATCTGTGCCTCTGGGAGTGACTCCAGCAAACCCTCACTGTTCAAACCTGTGGCCTCTAATCCTGCTGAGGCCTATAAATGCTCCTTTCACAGCTTAGAGCTCGGCCCCGCCTAGTCTAGCCAGTCAACCAGCAGCTGCGTGGGAGGTCATGTGACCCTAGCCAGTGGTGCTCGTCACATCCGACATGCAACACACACCCTCGTGCTCCGAGCTTTCTCGTCCTCAACCCCGCCCCACCCCCACACACCCACCTTGCCTTGTCTGTGGGGGCGGAGAGGGAGGCTGTGGGACGGTGATATGGTGCAGTGCTCCGCTCGTGTTTCACACGAGGAATGTAATTAGTCCTAGTTGAGGTGCAGTCACTGCACCATCCCCTGTGCTGGGAGTACATGCAGTTGGGAGCCTGTCGTCACAAGCAAGCTAACCGGAGCAAAGAGCTTTTGCAGGGGAGGGGGGTGGGGGGTTACACACACACACACAAGGCAAGTGGCAATGCATTACCCACACACTCACAAACAGTGGAGAGTTAAAGCATGCGGTTTTACTGGCTCAAGGCCTCAAGGTCAGTCAAGGTCACACGGTGTGTGTGAGCAGATTCAGCACTTCAGCAAGGAGGGGGAGGGAGAGAACGACAGAGACAGAGAGAAAGAGAGAGAGAATGAAAGGGGGAGGGGGAGGATGGGTGGGAGAAAGACGCTGACATGGTCATTTACTCCACAGCCACCAGGGGGCGTGAGAAGGACACCGCCCCCACACACACACTACTATCCCACTATCCCAACTCTGACCCCAGACACACACACATGTTCCTATCCCAACACTGACCCCAGACACACACACATGTTCCTACTTCAACACCGACCCCAGACACACACACATGTTCCTACTTCAACACCGACCCCAGACACACACACATGTTCCTACCTCAACACTGACCCCCAACAGACACACACGTTCCTACTTCAACACCGACCCCAGACACACACACGGTATATCTACACACATCAACACCCCAGCACAATTTCTGTGAGAATATCCTCCAAGAGGAGAGCACTGAGGTACCCTGAGGGACTGTAATAGTCTAGGATAGTCCACGCTAGTTTGGAATAGTCTGTGTTAGTCTGGGATAATCTGCACACACACACAGACTATTGCTATGCAGCATGTCTTTTGAAGCGGAACCAATAAGCTCCTGGACCAGAAACAGAACAAGTCTAAATAATGTGTGAAAGACCAGAAACAGAGCAAAATAATGTGTGAAATTTGTGTTTGTTTCTCAACTGAAGCTATAGCTAACTACTACTGCTGCCATCCTTAGTATTGTCAGTATTGCCGCGGCAACAGTACCTTGCAAGCTGATGTTGCCTGGCAATACTACCTTTTGGTACAAAACCAAAAGCTTCATACCTCACATGGAACAATCAAATAATATGCAAAGGCATTGGGTAAGCTATTGAATTGTACCTTGTACCTGTGTACACAAACATTAAATATGCCTTCAATACCCTTGATTGATCCACAACTGCTGGTGCAGGCTGTATTGTTGTGTGTGGTCCACATAACACCTAACTACTCACCCTCGATGTTATGACCAACATCTCATCTCAACATGTGCAACACATTGTAACTGCAGAGAAAGTCTGGCAATACTACTTTGAAATGTGATGGCTCCCCTGCCTGAGTTGGAGCTAAATCGGTGTCAACATCACTGTTTACTCTTTTTCTCTTTCTTTAGTTTATTCTTTTTCAAGTTTCATTTGACTAATAATAGCAGATATTAGCTTTGGTCAGGATGGTGAATTGATATGCATGTCACTAAGGTTATGTTGGCTAAGTGGCAGCGAACACAATGGCCCTTGTTTACAAAATGTTTGCAAAACGTTGCTCGACTAAATAAAGCGGTTGGGGAGTTCCAGTTCCAGTGCACAGACTTCCATTTCTTTTTCCATATCTTTGGAAATGACATTTAAATTACGCTCATTTCAGCCGCCGCATTTACTAACACCGATCTCTCTTATGCTGATATTTGAGTAATACCAACAGCTTCATAAATCACACACAAGCACTGTCATAAGATGATTCCTGCGTTCAAACTTGCGCTGGTATCCACATCCACTTGATAAAAGAGGGGCAATGAGCTTGTGTGTGAGGGACCCTCACAATAATACACAGTGTGACTGGATGAACCAGACACTGACACACACACACATCAATAATACACAGTGTGACTGGATGAACCAGACACTGACACACACACAAGAGATAAGCAGTGTGATCATATCATGTCTCTCTGCAGTGGGCACTCGCTGACTCACACTGCCTTCACTCAAATGTTATTTTGTTTTTTTGCTTTGTTTTACTTTGCAACACATACACATACAAGAACCCCAATCCCATACACAGACACACACACACACACACACACACACAGACACACACAAGAACCCCAATCCCATAAACAGACACACACACATAATCACAAGAACCCCCGATCCCATAAACAGACACATGTACACACACACTCACAAGAACCCCAAAACTATACAGACACACACACAGTCACAGGAACCCCCAATCCCAAAGACATACACACACTCACAAGAACTCCAATCCCATAAACAGACACAAGTGCACACACACTCACAAGAAACCCCCAATCCCATACACACACACACACACACACAGGAACACTCTAACATCCTGCGCTTACCTCCAAAATAGGATCCGTCTGAGATCTTGGTCTCTTTGCTGCCCTTGGTGAGGACGCTGAGCACTCCGTGCTGGATGAAGTACATCTTCTTCCCCACCGTGCCCTCCCTGATGATGTAGTCGCCCGGCTGGAAGACCTCAAAGCGCAGCTTGGTCAGCATGGAGGTCACAAAGTTGGGGTCAGCATTGGCAAACAAGGGCATCGTGGCCACCAACTTACGACAGTTAAAACTAATGATCTCCTGTGAGGAGAGAGAAAGAGAAAGAGAGGAGGATGAATGGACAGAGTGAAAAGAGGAAGGATATGGACAGAGAGGGGAGATAAAGGAATAGAAGAATGGAGAAGGGAGGGATGGATGGACAGAAGGAGACAAAGGGCAAGAGGTGAGCAACGAGAGAGAGAGAGAGACAAAGAGAGAGACAAAGAGAGAGAGAGAGCTTGCCTCTCGAAGCGGTTCGTTCAGCTCCCCCAGGATGCTCTCCTCGTCAAACATCTTGCCCTGGTAGCGGTGCTCATAGTAGTCGTGGATACGCTGGCGCATGTCAGCCGGTAGCTTGTGGAAGGACATGTACTGCTCCACCTGCTTGTACTGCAAGAGAAAGAAAACAAACATGCTAGGAGTTTCTCTCTCTCTCTCTCTCTCTCTCTCTTTCTCACACACACACACACACACTCTACCAAAGAAAACAAAGATGTTAAGTGTTTCACTGGTTCACTGGGGCAGCAGAAGCAATTAGTAATTAGTAGGCCACAGGTTTTTATTTGCAAGGGTTAGGCTAAAGGTGGATGTCAGGATGGTCAAGCTTGCCTATCGCAGAGGTGTGAAAGATCTTGCCTGTCGCAGAAGTGTATAAGATCTTGCCTGTTGCAGAGATATATAAGATCTTGCCCATCACAGAGGTGTATAAGATGTCTTGCCCATCACAGAGACATAGAAGATCTTGCCTGTCACAGGGGCGTGGAAGATCTTGCCCATCACAGAGGTGTATAGAATCGCTTGCTGGTCACATAGGTGTATAAGATCATGCCTGTCATAGAGGTGTATAAGATCATGCCTGTCATAGAGATGTATATGATCACAGAGGTGTAAGATCTTCACTTGAGCTCAGAGCCTACACTTACAGTGATCACACTGTGCGTGTGTTTATATAAGATCTTGCCCGTCACAGAGGTGTTCGCTTGAGCACAGAGACTACGCTTACAGTGTGTGTGTGTGTGTGTCTGTGTATGTGTATGTGTGTGTGTGTGTGTGATCACACCCCAGCTCTCTCAGTGCAACCAGTACCCCTTTGGCTAACACTCTCTGTGCATTTAGACTGTTTTTTCTCTATTTAGACACACACACACACACACACACACAAGCGTGCATGCGCCATCAGTGGGCCACAGTTATGAAGCCACATATCCACTCATTTCCTACACCTTTTCTGAGCAAGTCTTCTCCCTGGACAGTTTGTCTGAGGAAGAAATCAGAGCAGACACTCAGAGAGCCCAGACAGTCACTGCAGCACAAGCACACACACACACACACACACACACAGAGACAATTACTGCAGCTAGTGCAAACACATACACACACTTATGGACAATCACTGCAGCAAGTACAAACACACTTTCCCTGTCACACACACACACCACACACACACACACACACACTATATAACCTGCATTGTGTTTATCATGGAGTGCAGCCAAAATAAGTTATGTCAAAATAAGATAAGCTAGGCCAAGCTAAACTGCACACTTCTGTTAAACTGCACGTTATGAAGCTAGTTATGCTAGATATGCTAAGGTAAACATCAAGTCACTGGACACTGCATCGTCTCCTCTCCTTTTCTCCTCCTCCTCCACTCTCTGCATTATGCTCTTCCCCTCCTCTTCCTCCTCCTCCTCCTCTCTCTGCATTATGCTTTTCGCTCCTCTTCCTCCTCTCCTCTTCTCCTCCTCCTTCTCTCTCTGCATTATGCTTCTCCATTCATCCCCCTCTTTCTGCTCTAGTATACTCAAGGACACACAAGGAAGGCCAGAGGAGAGAGGAGGCCTTTCTACTCCATAAACCAGCTTATCCACCACACACGCACACACTGTACACATGCACAGATTCGGACACATACACACACAGTCACACACACATCTACTACACACATGCACACTACCACATCAACTACTACACACACACTCACACATCAGCTACACACACTTCAGCATACACACGCATCTACTACACACACACATCACCGTAAACCCTCATCTACAACACACACTTCAGCATACACACCTACTACACACACATCTCCATACACGCACATCACCATACACACACATCAACTACACACACTTCACCATACACACGCATCTACTACAAACACCCCCATCTACTACACCCCCCCCCCCCACACACACACACACACACATAAAATATACACCTCCCTATCACATACAGTCTGTTTCTCTCTCCTTCTAACTCATATCTGTGTCCCTTCCTCCACTCGTCCTGTGTCTCCAGCTGCCCTCACACACATGACGGCAACATCTTGTATGTTTTGCTGTTGGTTGTTGGTGTTGTTAGCAGTACTGTCAGTAGCTAAACCCTCACGGCAGGTCCACTGTGTAGCCCACCAGCGTGTGTGCTGTGTGTGTGACTAATTCGGATGGGATAAATGCTAATTTACTCACAAGATCAAAAGAGCATTACTGTGCTTTTTGAGGCTGCTGGTAGTGATTATACTGTTAGCTGTGTTGCTGGTAGCAATGCTTCTGTTAGTTGCGCTGCTGGTAGCTGTCCTGCTGTTAGCGTAGCTGCAGGTAGCTTTCCTACGATTAGCATTGCTGCTGCTCGCTGTGCTACTCAATGACTATATATATATATATATATATATATATATATATATAGTCATTGGTGCTACTGTGTGCTGTGCTGCTGTTAGCAGTACTACTGATATTGTTTGATAATGGTAGCTGTGCTGCTGCTGTTGGCAGAACGACTGGTACTTCTACCTACTGGTAGCTCTGTTGCTGGTGTTGCTGTGGGTTAGCTGTGCTACTGCTAGTTGTGCTACTGTTGTTACAGTGCTGGTTTTAGTTGTCCTACTGTTAGCTATGCTGCTGTTAAAATTGCCACTGGTAGTGTTAGCTACTGGTAGCTGTCCTGCTGGTAGAGTTGTTGCTGTTGGTATATGTATTTCAGTTGTCGGCTAAGTTGTGGCTGTTGGTAGCAGTACTGTTAATGATGTTTGCAAATGTGTTGGTTGTTGTGTGATTAATTTGAAAGAAAGACTACAGAATGGCTGCTGAATAGGACACAGGTTTTGAAACATGACAATACTGGTCTATCATTGAGTTCAATCTCTAGAATTGAGCAACAACATAAATACTATGTGTCTGAACGTGCTGACATTTTTACAGGGAAATGTAGCACTCTGCTTTAGTGTTCTGCCCTGGAGATTTATGCCTCTCTGTCGTTTGTGTGTGTGTGTATGTATGTGTGTTAGCGCTTCAGGGGAGTTGAGCCGGTCATAAATAAAGAGACTTAGGACAGAAGCCATGCTGAGAGCACCTTCTAAAGGCATAGATTGAGATTATAATCAATAGCAATGCAAGGTGATAATCAATATTTCATTAGCTCATCGCAAATAGACCCTAAGACAAAAAAAGTCAAAATTAGTTTCAAATACAAGGTGAAACACTGGAAGTGTAAATCAGAGAAGACAGGTGGAAATTTAACAGTTAACATGCCATTGTAAGTCACTCTTCATGTTCTGTTTCCACGCTGCAGTGCACCATACGAAGCCAGTGGCATCAGTTGTATATCAACTGCTGACTGTTACATGACAAAGTCAGACCACAAAAACATACGCGTACAGTATCTCTGTTTTCAGTCCCTGTGCTGTCTTTTGGGTAACACACTTAGTTGTAGTTGATACAGCATTCTTACCATCCACTCTCATCTGGACAGGGACCCAACACTGACTTACTCTGACTCAGCACATCACTGCGTTTTACAGGTAACACTTACATTAACTACAGCAGATCACTGGTTTTCCCTGGAAACCCTAAAGCGGACATGTCTCTCTAAACTACAGTAGATTGCTGTAGCTAAAACCCTTAAGAACCTCTAAACTAGCGCAGATCACTGGAAACTCTTAAGGAGGCCTGTCCGTCTAAATTACAGTAGATTGCTGTATTTCAGCTGAAGACCTTAAGTAGAACCATATCTGTAAACTACGGTAAGGAGAAGCATGTCTCTTGCTGTATTTCAGCTGAAAGCCTTGAGGAGAATTGGCCTTTCTGAGCGCAACAGACAGCCTTAGGAGTCTGCCACATCAATAACACCCCGCTCCTGTCAGTGATGCTCATCTCCAAGGCAACCATAGGAAGCTGAAAAGGCTCCAACCTCCCTGACACAGCAGAGGTCAAACCTCTCCTGTTTTATCTTTTATTCAAATGACAAAGAGTTCAATTTGCACTCTTGCAGGCATGCAGACGCCAACTGTGTGTGTGTGTGTGTGTGTGTGTGTGTGTGTGTGTGTGTGTGTGTGTGTGTGTGTGTGCGCTCGCGCGTGCATATGTTTATTGGACAGAACACATGCAGACACCATCTCTAGAGCAGCAAGTCTCAGACCCACATCCCTACAACAACCCTCTGTGAAGTGCTGTGTGTACTGGATGCTACCCCCACCCCAGAGGTGTTTGTAATGTGTGTTTGTTTGTGTGTGTGTGTGTGTGTGTGTGTGTGTGTGTGTGTGTGTTTGTGTACTAGATGCTACTCACAGACCAACAGTCAACCGTCCAACAACCCCTGCTCTTCTTAGCTCTGTTACAGAAATACACACATACACATGCCCACATACGCAAGCATGTGCCTATATCTCTAGCTTTCTAGCTCCCACACTTGTGCATGCACAAGTACACACACACACAAACACACACACATCCTTCCACCTCTCCTTGGCTTTTAGTAACTCTTTCTCTCACACAGAGATGCCACTCTTCCATTCTGGGTTTATTCCACAACACACATGTTGAATGTGTACGCCTACACACATTCACCCATACACACACACACACACACACACAGTCCAGTGACTGAATGAGGACATAAGCATGTGCATACAGATATGCACACACAGATAGGCATACACATATACACACACCACACTCAAACACATACACACACGTGCATCACACACATACACACACACACACACACACACTCTAACCTTCTCCTGGTACTGCCTGCGTGAGGAGTCGAGTGACTGGATGAGGGCGGTGGCGTGGCCCACAAACATGGCGTAGCAGGTGGCACCCACGATCATACTGAGGATGGTCAACCACACGTCCGTCATGCCCACCGGCGGGTACATGCCATACCCAATGCACAGCATGTGGCTCATGGCTTTGAACAGGGCGTACGAGTACTGCTGCCCCCACGTATCGTTCTGGAGAGACACACACACACACACAAACACACACAGATAAGTTCATTTATAACATCACAAGAAATTTTACTAGAAAAACTCAGCTACAGTTTGACCAGGAGATACAAACACACACACACATACACCGCACACACACAGACTTACAGACAGACAGGCATACACATGCACACACACAGAGACACACACTCACCACCATCTTGTTCTTGGAGACCCAGCAGTCTGGGGGGAAGTCCTGCAGCATGGGCACCAGGAACTGGAGGCATCCGTCCCAGTGGCACAGCAGCAGCATCATGCCAATCAGGTTCACGATCCGCACCATGGCACTCGCCAGGTCATAGGTCATGTGGAAGATCTGACCATAATGAGCATAAAAATGTTCAAGGTATTGTCTGGACCAACAATGTCCTTGTCCTTATCAGTTAGCGTTGGCAGCCATTTTGCTAATCGGTCTACATTGTAACAAATTTTCTCACTCTTACCCCTACTGGCAGCAGTTGGTGACCTCAAACAACAGTGCTATGGGTTGATTTACTCTGGAATCAGGAACACCACTCATGTCTCCTGCATACGCCCACACACACACACACACACACACACACACAGACGCGCATGCACATGCACATGCACGCACACACACACACCGCTCTTTCGGAAGCGGATCAGCAGCAGAGCTCCAGGCTCTGCCACTGGGCCATAGATGCCGTCATGACACACACACGCACAAACACACACACACACACACATACACTCATCATTCATCACACACACTCTGGGGCAGTAAAAGCTCCCTAAACAGCAGAGTCGTGGGTCAAAACACACACACACACACACACGCTCTCACTCACCTGCTCCCACTGGTGGATATACTGGAGCGTATGAGCCTGGACAGCCGAAGGAGATACAAAACACACACACACACACACACACACACACACTCACCTCCTCCCACTGGTGGATATAGTCTATCAGCCTGGATAGCTGACAGAGATGCACACACACACACACAAACTCACCTCCTCCCACTGGTGGATATACTGGAGTGTATGAGCCTAGATAGCCAAAGAAGACACAAAACACACACACAAAACACACACACACACACACACACTTTCTCACCTCCTCCCACTGGTGGATATAGCGTATCAGCCTGGACAGCCGAAGGAGACGCAACAGACTAAGGATCTTCATGAAGCGGACGATCCGTAGAGCACGCGCCGTCTTGTAGAAGTCCGAGTCGATGCGTGTCTCCACGATGAGGAAGATGTAATCCACAGGGATCGAGGAGATGAAGTCCACGGCGAACCAGCTGCGCAGGTAGCGTCGCTTGATCTCCTGTGGGTCCAAGATGATCTCCGTGCTGTCCTCCTTCACAATACCCGTGCGGAAGTTAAGCACCAGGTCCACCAGGAAGAAGGTGTCAGACAGCACGTTGAAGACGATCCATGCGGGCGTGTGCTCGTCCTTGAAGAACGTGATGCCCACAGGGATGATGATCAGGTTCCCTACCATTAGCAGCAGCATGATCAGATCCCAGTAGAACCTGACACAACATACAACACACACAAGTTATACTTAGAACAGACTACCTACCTACACACACACACACACACACAGATTGGACACATGGGCATGGTCAGACATAGACAGACCGGGGCGAAACCCAGACAGACAGGCTGACACACAAACAGAAAGACAGGCTGACACTACCTACATGTACACACATACACATACGGTATACCCACAGTATACCACCCACAGAACTCACCACACACACACACGGAACACAAACTCCACAGAGATCACGCATACAGAACACTGTGCCAGGAGCAAAAATACTCTCGAGTACCCTGGAGAACTGAAGGGCTTAAGTGACTCCTGGAGAACCAAAGGGCTTAAGCGACTCCTGGAGAACCAAAGAGCTTGTGTCTCTTGTGGCTCTGAAGGGAGAACCGAAGGGCTCAAAAGGTGGCTGAGGAGCCTCACTAGGAAATTCAGTCATAAAGAGCATCGAAACTACAGTCATAACTAATACCCTTCTAATGAGGACATTACGTTTGTGGTAAGCTTAGTGTGATCAATAGATAAATAGATAGATAAATAGATTGATCGAATGATTGATTGATAGATTGGTACTCATCCTAGTGGAAATGAAGGCCATGTGTTTTGTCCTGACTTGTGCCAGTGCTGTTGATGTGTCTCAGATGGAAATGACTCCTTTTTATCCCCTGTGGTGTTTGAACAGTAATATGGCTGGCAATAAAAGGTTGCAGATGAGAAACCAATCAGGATTGAAATTGAGATGGTTAATATTATCTTCTGATAAGACTATGAGTCAGAGCAATCCCCATGACCACAGTGGGTCAAAGAGCAACTACCACACCATCACCTACAGGCTAGGAGCGCTCCATTACTGCAGCCCTGCACCAGGGCCGTTTATACAGCCTCATCATTAATTTGGTTCGCAGAATCCCAGTTAAGAACTTAAGGGTTCCAGACTACAGAGTGATGAACCAGATGTGTAATGTGGTGTGAAATGTGAAATGTCTGTGGCCTTGTGAACGCAAGTCCAGCACAAAAACAGCACAGCCAGCTTGGGTAAGATGAATCAGTGATGAACAAGTACGGCTTCACCAACAATGACATTACGGCTTCACCACCAACAATGACATTACTTAGCACACTTAGCCTCGCTAATAAAGACAGAAGGCAGGGCTGCCAGGGGCCTTTAACAGAGGCATCTTCACATTAGCAAGAACACACACACACACTCACGGAGAGAGAGAGAATCACAAACACAGGCAGAGTAACCTGGACAGGTAGGCAGCCTCACCCTATGACTGACCTCATAAAACATCTACTGTAAGGTACTAAGACGTCACATACACACACACACACACACACACACACACACACATGCATGGAGAGCATCAGTACGTGTGTGAACTTATGCTCCACTGATTTTCAGATGATGAGGGGCTTTGGATTGACCCCTGACCCTGCAGCTGCCGTGGTTGGATCTACGGCATGCAAAACCACTGCTGACTGCCAAAGGCCCATGCATAGCTAGCAGGAACTCACATTCTCAGCACTCACCTATTAGTCATAAAATTTGTCATTGGCAGACATCCCATTGGTCTGACATCCCATAAGTCCGAAAAAAAGAAACCCATTGGTCAGGCATCATGTGTCTGTCTGTTTGTTTACTGAGCCTGCCTGTTTATCTGTGTCTGAGCCTATCTGTCTGTCTGTGTCTGAGCCTGTCTGTCTGTCTGTTTTCTGAGCCTGTCTGTCTGTCTGTTTTCTGAGCCTGTCTATCTGTGTCTGAGCCTGTCTGTCTGTTTGTGTCTGAGCCTGTCTGTCTGTGTCTGAGCCTGTCTGTCTGTTTCTGAGTTTGTCTGTCTGGGTTTCGCCCTGTCTGTCTATGTCTGAGCCTCTCTGTCTGTGTCTGAGGCTGTCTGTTTGTTTGTGTCTGAGGCTGTCTGTCTGTCTGTGTCTGTGTGTGTGTGTGTTTCTGTGTGTACAGATGTCTGTCTATAAGTGTCTGTCTGTCTGTCTGTGTCTGAGCCTGTCTTTCTGTGTGTACAGATGTCTGTCTATATGTGTCTGTCTGTCTGTCTGCCCCTTCCCCCCAACACACAAAGAGCTCCCCTGGTTAGACAGATGATGCCCGCCGCTACACACAGAGACCACTAATGGTAGCCAATCAAATTGCTTTGACAGAACTAAAGGGAGACTGGTCACCTCCACAAAATGGCCTCCAGGGGGCAGGGCAGTGGTCAGCAAGTGGCTAATGTGAACCTGGGCCACGGAAAGATGAATCAAACTGAATGGGAGAGATGGGATTTTCAAGGAGGCCTAAGACATGTTCTGCATGTGCCATTAATTACTGTTCCTGTACCACTACTGTAAACAACGGGAGAGAATGAGGAAACCTGTTGAGCCTGGGCTAACATATAATGAGCGGAGAGAGAGAGTGAGTGTGTGTGTGTGTGTGTGTGTGTGTGTGTGTGTGTGTGTGTGTTTGTTTGCAACCATGAGGTTTCCTTCACCAGTCAACAGCAAAGCGGCAAACCTATGAACATCTGCTCTGTGATACAACAAGTGCAGTTCAGTCCCACAGTCCAGCTGTGATCCCAGCTACCATGACATCACTGCCAGCAACCACACACACACACACACACACACACACACACACACCATACCCACTTAGCCTCTGGGTCAACTACCCTGTCCTGGTCTCTCTCCCTCCCTCTCTCTGTCTCTCTCTCTCCCCCACTCCTTCTCCCCCTCCCTCTCTCTCTCTCCCCTCACCTACCCTTCTATAATGCCCTGCTGCAGTCAGGCCATCAGCTCAGCTTAGTGGTTTCATAACTCATTAAACTCTGATCTGCACCCTCTGCTACAGCTAACACTGATGCTAACTGCTCTCCATCCATGCTAAAGCTAACTCTGACGCTAACTTCTCTATCTCTATGCTAAAGCTAACACTGACACTAACTTCTCTATCTCTATGCTAAAGCTAACCCTGACGCTAACTTCTCTCCCTCCACTGACTGCACAGAGCTGCAGTAAGGTTACAGGACTGCTTCCTCCCCACGGCCCAGACGGCTGCATCTGACATTGTCCATGTCTGTCTCTGTCTGAGCCTGTCTTTCTGTTTGTGTGTGAGTCTGTCTGTCTGTTTGTGTGTGACCCTGTCCCTGTGTGTGTGTGTGCGTGTGTGTGTGTTCCACCATGTCTAGGTGTGTGTATCAGTGTGTGTGTCACATGTGTGTGTCACCATGTCCAGTCTCAGTGCCCTGCTGATTCAGTGCCAAGATCCTTGCTCTGACAGGCTGAGCTATACACACACAGCTCCACAAAGTGAATCCTTCGCAGCTCATTCTGAGATCTGGTATTCTGAGTTCTGGTACATTCTGAGCCCCATCTTACTGAGTGCCCCCCCCTCCTCACACACACACACACACACACACCCGGGAGGATAAGGATGGCAGATCTGGCCTGCTTCTGCAGTTTACCTGGTTTGTGTGTGTCTGTTTGGATGCATGTATAGTATGTGTGTGTGTGTGTGTGTACATTTGTGAGTGTCCGTGTATGTATGTGTATGTGTGTGCATATGTGTGAGTATATGTTTATGTGTGTGTGTGTATCTGTGCGTGTGTGTGTGTGTGTGTGTGTGAGAGAGAGACACTGCCACATGCTGGGTTGCCACTTGTAATTCTCATCTCTGATCTCTTGTCACAAAGTGATCCAGGACAGCTTTGCTCCCCAGCTGCAGGTGGGTTAACTGCCTGTTTTAGCTGGTCCTTGGACAGCTAGTCCTCACAGTGCTACCACATGTTCTAGCATGTTCTAGACAAGACATTCTGATACTCTACATGCTTCTCCTATCAGTAAGATTCCTTTGAATGATTGAAAGCATTTCTCAGGTCATCAAAGGTTAAAAAAACAGATAAAACTTTCTGGAAACAAAGCCTGGGAATTGTGAGCTCTATTGACACTCAACACTACAATAAATAAATGTGAGATTTGGGCATCATTCCTGGCCATAGCTGTGTCCCCTCTAGACACAACCAACAAGAGGAACTCTGGGATATGATGACATCACTGACAGGCTGGTGGGGAACTGGGATGTGATGCCCAAAGGATGAAGAAGGTCTGCACACCTCAGAGTATATTACAGGTGCTGCTATACAACTCCAGATAAGCAAGCGCTGCTTATAACCACACGGTTGTTTGGGTGTGTGTGTGTGTGTGTGTGGCATGTTCATTAAAGTGCTTGGTCTGTTTAGTAACCAGTGTTACTAACTGGGATGTGATGACATGAGATGCTACTGGGAAACACACACACACACACACATGCGCGCGCAGATGCATAGACACATGCATACATGTACACACACACACACAAACACACATTACATCAGCCTAACCAATCTCGTCCTGAGCACTCACACTGCAACAGGTGTGTGTGTGTGTGTTGCACACCTGTGTGTCATGGCTACACGGCCCCCATTGACAGTAGACTAACAGTCGTACTGATCAAACCATGCACCTGGCATGTGTGTGTTTGTGGGATATTTCATATACACTCTATATTTACTAATAAAAACCCACATCTGGCATGTGTGTGTTTGTGGGACGTATACACTCTATATTTACTAATGAAACCCCACATCTGGCATGTGTGTGTTTGTGGGACGTATAGACCCTATATCTACTTGCTCATTGGACAGGTGTACTGTAAGGCACACTGGAGTAGCTCAGGACCCAAAAGCTGGAGGCACTGGTGCCACAGACACCCAAAAGAATGCCTTTAGAGGCATAACCCATACAGCAGAATGAGGTCATTCAGCCACTGAACAACTATGAGGTAATGCATGAAAGTTTATCATAGGGTTCTGTCAGGTGCTCAATATAGGCTCCTCCAGCAGTAAAATGTAAACAAAAATGTAATGCAGCAGTCTCTCTCTCTCTCTGTGTGTGTGTGTATGTGTGTGTGTGTGTGTGTTTCATGCAGGTCCCTAAGTGTGCTGTGTCTCTGCTTCCCTTCAGGTCAACAGGTACCATAACATCTGCGCTACTGCAACGTCAACAAAGTTCAAACAAGCGGGCAGAACGACGTCTAAACAAACACCGCTATAATTACAGCTCACCTGCTGCACATGCGTGGCGCAGCAGCAGCAACAGCAACAGCGTGGCCTGGTTTCGCTCGTCTCCTCCGACCTGTCTATGCGGACAGCACATGTTTGAGCATGTTGCTGCAAATCTCCATCCACCGCGGCACCATCAAATCTCCATTAAATAAATTGTCCTGTCATAATCCGTTCTGATGTTTGGTCCTAATCACGCCTCTGATCACGTTAGCCCGCTCTGATTACCCCATTTCTGGCTGGGCGCGCTGCGTTCGCTGGGCTCGAGATGAAGATGAAGATGGGGATGAAGATGAAAGCAATATCAGATGGGGAATGCGGTGGCATTTGCAGCACTAGGGATGCGTGAGACCCACAGAGACACTGAAAAGACCCCCGCGTAAACAAGACATTAGGTTGCGTCTGTGTGAGTGTATGTGTTTGTGTGTGTGTGTGTGTGTGTGTGTGTGTGTGTGTTTGTAAATGTTACATGAGACTGTCTGGACACAAAGTGCTTTTGTCAGGTTTGGTTTGAACGTGATTGCCATGTCTCATCTGAGGCAGTGAGCTAGTTGTGTCTCCGAAAGAATCCACAGCATTCATTTTCACTAGTGGTCAGTTAGTTCACACACACACACACACACACACACACACACACACACACACACACACACACACACCAAAATGGCTCTGTGTGGTCAAAAATATCTAGGCCTCTATCAGATAAATAAGAGGACCAGCAGATTTTCATAAGTTCAATGGGATCGTTTGAAATGCCTCAGATACATTTGCTGCTCTCCATTCAATGTCAGTGTCTAGGACATGGAAAAAGCTATCGGCGACCACAGAGGGGTTTGGTGCCGTGCGGTATGATTTCAGTGATCAGCTATTGTCTGCTCACTCAAGGGCATGGGAAGACTAATGCCTCTTGTAACATTACCCTTGTCTTCTCAGCCTCCTCTGCAGCTGCTAACCTCAACCGAACACTCACAGAATAGCCTACCACGTTCACAGCGCCAGTGATGCGCTGTGTGGATGCAAATGAGGATCACCTGAAGTCACTGTACGGGTGGATGATCCAAAAGCCCGCTGATTTGACCCTCTCTTGCTCGCGCTCTACGGCCTTTTCACTTCCGAACATTCGGAGGGAGAACTTGTTGACCCCGGGTTGCAACATTGCCCCAAACTGTCTGTGCATGAAGCCGGACTGATACATTCTGTCATCGTCCGACATAATTTGATCGATTCCTTCTAACTTTATGAAACTGGCTTGTTCGCTGGGTGACGCTTCCTGGGTTCCCGCTCCACCGGTAGCACCTGCCGCACCGCCCTGTGCCCCCTGGTCTGCTCCGGAACCCGGCTCATCACTGGGGTTGTCATCGGCAGGGCTGCCGTCTGTCTCAGTGATGAGACGCCTCTGTTCAGCCGAATTTGAATCATGGGTATGTCGACTGCTGATGGAAGACAGACTACCCCGAAACCTCCGACAGTCCCCATTCACATTCGTCTTAAAGAGTCTCCCTACGTCTGTCTCTGTCTCTCCGCTTTTGGTGTCACAGATGCCCTTTTTGCTGCCCGTGGAAGACGGAGAAGGTAGATGTTGCATCTTGACACTTTTCCTCCGAGTGTCCTTGTCGCCGTCTTCTCCATCTCCAGTCATCGCTGCTTTATGTCCAATATGCTGTGGCAAACTGTAGAGCCGATTGCGCATGGAAGAATGCAACCTATCCATTGTAATGTCGCAAATACTTAAATGAATATCAAGGAAAAAACAAACGACGAAATAAAAAAAAAAATTATAGTAGGCTTTTATACACAATTATATACCACTGGGCGTTTTATGAAAATTTCCCAAAATGTTTGGTCCAGGCTGAGATTAAAAACAGGTCGTCTCAAAAATAAACCTGACACTTAAAACGTGCCCGGTCTTCCGGCTGTGATCCATACTGCTCCAGCTGCACGCTGTTGCAAAGCCTGCAAATGATGATGTCCACCTTGAGCGCAGAATCCACGCACTCCTCAAGCTGCGTTGGGATGCTGGAAGGAAGACGGACGTGTCACTCCGAGGACACAATTGGACCAGCGTCTCAATGACAAAGCATCGCTTGCGCCGAGAACGCGCTGGCTCCGTCAACACCAAACAATGCCCAAAAACCACGCCATCCTGCTTAACAGCATCCCCGGCCACCTGACATCACTGATTAGCGGTCACTAAAGCTCCGTAGTTTGGTGAAGCTAATCTATCAGGTTGCCATAGGAGCGAAGACGGTAAGCTCAACCCACCTAGACCTTTGTCTGGTCATTCAAAGGGAGGAGGTGTAGCTCCAGTGCTCGGCAGCTCTCAGGTATTTGGCTAGCAGGCTGCTCCCTTAACTTGCGCAAGGAAGGAAAAGGATTTAGAACTTTATGATTTATGATTGTAATCGGTCTCATTCCTGGGCACTCTATTATTATTCATTTGGAATTATTTTATGGTGGTTGACAGCACACGCTTTTCTCCCCAGACTGCAGGTATAGTAAGTATTTACAAATAACGTGGACCATCCGGTCGCCGTCAAATGAAAATGTATTAAGATAAAAACAAACGTAATTAATTTAGCAGACTATGCGTTTGTGGTTTTATAACGCAGTTATAAACTTGCATACGTTTTACTGCCAGCGCAAACTGCCGATGAAGAAGCGGCAGTGGTGCAGTCTGGAGGCTCACAGCTGCGGAGAAAATGGTCCTCTTGGACTCTCCGATAGACCTGTTGGATGCCATGGCAGGGCACAGATTCCTACAGCCTACATGTGGAAGAGCACAAGGACACTCACAGACTGAAGACTTCCGCTGCTTTACACACACATACTGTCTGTGTTTCTATACAAATAATAACACACTGTTCAAAATTGTTCAAATATCTTTGAGCAGAGTCGAATGCCTCTGGACGTGGAAGAAGAAAATGTTCATATTGCTACTTTCTTGCACATAAGTCTTGAACAAACAGAACAGGAATTATGTGTCGTGTCTGCAGTACTCGGCTCACGTTTTATTTCACAGAGATGCCTTTTCCTTTGAAATGTCCACTACTCCAGACGCCAAATCATCAATTAAGGAATTTCAGCTGAGTTCACCAAAACCACATTAGGGTTTGACACACTAAGCTGAACCCATATAACTAGCACCTTTCTGCGTGTGTGTGGTGTGTGCTCGCTTCAGTGTGAAGACACAAGGACTGTTATGGTATAATACGTTTTTGTGTGTGTCCAGTGGGTTCAGCTGTGCTTTAATTTAGTTTTTTTTTTGGGTTCAGTTCTTGAGGTGTAAGAAGGCTACAAAGAGGGAGACTGGTCCTGATGTAATTGATAGTTGACAAACATGTAAGTCGCTTTGGATAAAAGCGTCTGTTAAATGCATAAATGCATAAATGTAAATGTATAAATGTAAATGTATAAATGTAAATGTAAATGTAAATGTAAATTGAAAGTATTTTACTCCCCGACTGAAGAATTTGGTAAATTTCAAATTATTGGGACAGATACCTAGTAGCAATAGTTTCTGCAACATTTTTTTCATTCCAACCTTTATGTGTGGGCCTAAGTTTTCAAATAGGCCATCCATTAGTCACATAAGTAGCTCTGGTGTCTTTGACACCAACAATAACTGACACCAACATGACACCAACAACATCTTTAAATATAATATATAAAAAACTTGATGTACTTTTTGTAATGTAACTAGTGTATAGGAACTAAATGGCAGGCATGAAGACCTGCCATCTGGCCTCCAGCTCCCACCGGTAGGTGCTGCTGCGGGACAGGGGGGCCGTTAGCGCCCTCGCCTCTGTGCCAGGCTGCCAGGCCAGTGTCCTGACTCGGAGGGAACGAGCAAAGACTAGTTTTACAGCTGCGCTGCACTGCGCCACCAGTAGCCTTTAATCCCTCCGGTAGATATTTGCTTGTCAACAGCGCCTCCTCTGGTTATAACGCATCTATTTCAGTTCAAGGTTGTTGAGCACGTCCTTTCTCCGTAATCGCAGTCATACAGGCGATGTGTAGAATTTATTGCCGTCATAACGGACCGGGGGAGGGTACGGGACCGCTGTGAATAAATAGCCTGACGGTTTTGCCCGCCTGTGTGTTTGTCTTCGCCTAAGGTTCGTGGGCATATAGCGACAGGAAATTAAAATGCTGCGCCCTCATCTACCCCACGGTCCATGAGTAACACACCTGCCGGGCCCGGAAACTAGCCATGTCACCAAACCGGATCCATGGAAAAAAAACCCATAAACGACTGAGTCAGGGAAGGTCGCCCGGTCGTGTATACAACGTACAGCCTTAGTGAGGTTGTGTCACTGTTTACAAAATTCTGTAATGGCCTGCTCTTCGAGCCAATATGAAAATACCTCACCAGGGGGTGCTCTTGTACATCTTCAGCGAAGTGTAGACTCAGACTGATTTCCAACATGTTACTCTTACAGTGTTATATAGGCCTGCTATCTATGTCTGCCTGCATGATTAGTACACATGTATGTATGTATGCCTGTCTGTGTGTATCTACTTGTCAACAGTAAAGACAAACAAGTTCTTTCCTCTCCTGCTCTGAGGCAGAGGCCAATGTGAGTGAAAAGTCCAGGCAAGTCACATGAAACGTCTTTATTAGTAAAAATGACTTGGGGTTGGTTCAATCCACACCC
This sequence comes from Tenualosa thibaudeaui, assembly GCA_027481765.1. Classification (NCBI taxonomy): domain Eukaryota; kingdom Metazoa; phylum Chordata; class Actinopteri; order Clupeiformes; family Clupeidae; genus Tenualosa; species Tenualosa thibaudeaui. The sequence continues at coordinate 27,274,322 of JAIFZK010000007.1, forward strand.
AAGAGCCCACCATCACCTCTCACATGGGGCTCTGGATGCACTTATATTTGCTGTACTTCATAGGGATGTATGTATGTCATGCATTGGTGAACGGTGATCAATACTCTATCAGTCTGAAGCGTCACAAGACGCCATCTACATGGTCTTAAAGCTTCACTGCGGCCAAAAATAAATAACGCCTTAATGTCTGATAAACATATCTATCTGGATATATTAATATATATATTTAATATGAATAAGTATTGCATAGAAGAAAAGCCATGCTGTACAATACACATTGATAAAAAGCAATCAGTCACATAGAGGACAGAATTCATGAGTTATAAAATTAAGTTCTGCAGGTACTCAACCATATTTCTGAACATTTAAGTGCACCATATGAGGAACATTCAAATACTATTATTTCCCTTCAGAGTACATAAATACATACATACGATACAGTCAAAAGTATAAAATAAGCAGTGAGGGACATGGCAAAGCCCTTTTAAAATGAAGCCCCTAACTTAAAAGAACTCTTGAAATGTTGAATGTCTCCTAGAAATGGGATGCAGTGCAATGAGAAACTGTCCAAAAACTGTCCCACCCAAACATGATCCTGTCACATGCCTTACAATGACTGCATTAAAGCTGAAGAGTCCCATAGAAAGTGAATATGTGTACATCAAACCAGCCCAACAGA
>JAIFZK010000007.1:27280000-27390000 GCA_027481765.1 Tenualosa thibaudeaui
TGAAGCAGGGAAATTGCACACCCCATAAATAACACATCAGGATCATTAATCCTGTTAAAAGTGTGTGTGTTTGTCTGTGTGTGTGTGTGTGTGTGTCTGTGTGCTAGAGAGAATGAGTGAGTGGCAGGGGGTGTGTTTGGGCCTTCACATGAGCATAATTAGTGACCAATATCAGGTGACTAGAGGCATTAGCTCATTGATCTGCCCTGAGAGAGCATCTCATCTATGAGACAGAAGAAGGCCAGGTGTGTGTGTGTGTGTGGGTAAAGTCTGTCAGGTGACTAGAGGCATTAGCTCATTGATCTGCCCTGAGAGAGCATCTCATCTATGAGACAGAAGAAGGCCAGGTGTGTGTGTGTGTGTGTGTGTGTGAAGGCAAACACTGTTCTCATTCTGGAAGGCATAAAAGCACTGCTGCTTAAACAAACTTCTTTGTCTTTGTCTGTCTGTTAACACTGCTGTGTGATTCTGTTATTAACACACCCCTGTGGGATACTGTTATAAACACACTCCTGTGTGACTCATTTATAAACACACTCCTGTGTGATTCTGTTATTAACACACTCCTGTGTGATTGTTATAAACACACTCCTGTGTGATTCATTTATAAAGACACTCCTGTGTGATACTGTTACTAAACACACTCCTCTGTGATACTGTTACTAAACACACTCCTCTGTGATTCTGTTATAAACACACTGCTGTGTGATCCTGAGCCCCTTGCTATTGATAACAAGATACCATTTTACTGAACTCCAAACACACAAATGCTACATGCTACACAGAAAGCTTCAGTTCTGACCCAACAGGTCATCACTGAGGTCATTAGCAATAGTCATTAACCCAACAGGTCATTAGTGATGGTTCACCCTCCAAGACAACACACCCTCCAAGACAACACACTCTCCAAGACAACACACTCTCCAAGACAACACACCCTCAAAGACAACACACCCTCAAAGACAACACACTCTCAAAGACAACACACCCTCAAAGACAACACACCCTCAAAGACAACACACTCTCCAAGACAACACACCCTCAAAGACAACACACTCTCAAAGACAACACACTCTCAAAGACAACACACCCTCAAAGACAACACACTCTCAAAGACAACACACCCTCAAAGACAACACACTCTCAAAGACAACACACCCTCAAAGACAACACACTCTCAAAGACAACACACCCTCAAAGACAACACACTCTCAAAGACAACACACCCTCAAAGACAACACACCCTCAAAGACAACACACCCTCAAAGACAACACACTCTCAAAGAAAACACACACTCAAAGAAAACACACACTCAAAGAAAACACACACTCAAAGACAACCCTCCTGATGTTTAGGCCACTTCTGTGCTCTAAAAACATCATCCCAGCTAGGAAACTCTCTGCCTGCCGTCCCGCACAGCCCCGCTCCCAGAGTCCACTACGCCAGAAACCCTCCTCTTCCTCTTCCTCTTCCTCCTCCACCTGTTTGCCAGTGCGAGCCTGAAAAGGAGACTTACCATCAGGCACGTCGTCGGGCTTCTTGCGCTTCTCGTAGATGACGATGATGAGCACGAGCACAATGATCTCGGCCAGCACTCCCAGCAGTGGCCACAGGGGGGCGAGGTAGCTGCGGACGCGCAGCACGGACGTCATGGTGATAGAGCCCAGGATGTTGGTGGCGTTGCACTGGTACTCGCCGGGGTCCATGTTGATGTCCAGATTAACAATGCTCAGCTCTGTGTAGTTGTCCTTGTTACTGATGAAGAACCGGCCTGACGAGTTATCAATGTCCTGCAGCATGGGAGGAGGAGGAAGAGGAGGAGGAAGAGGAAGAGGAATGGGGGTAAAGAGAGAGAGATATGGGCAGAGAGAGAAAGAGAGATAAGGAAAGAGAGAGAGAAGTATAATTGGAGGAGAGATGAGAGGAATAAAAGAAGTGTGAAGAAGAGTGGGAGGAGCTGATGTGTGGGAATCTCACCACATAGCAGCACACACACACACACACACACACACACACACACACACACATATACACATACACACACACACGCACATACACACACACACACGCACACGCACACACACACACATATACACATACACACACACACGCACATACACACACACACACGCACACGCACACACACACACACATACACATACACACACACACGCACACACACACACACACACACACACACACACACACACACACATATACACATACACATGCACACGCACACTCCAGCTATTTCCTTACATAGTGTATGATTCAGAAGAGCACATACACACACACACACACACACACTCCAGCTATTTACATACATAGTGTATGATTCAGAAGAGCACATACACACATACACACACACATACACGCACACTCCAGCTATTTCCATACATAGTGTATGATTCAGAAGAGCACATACACACATACACACACACACACACTCCAGCTATTTCCATACATAGTGTATGATTCAGAAGAGCACACACACACACACACTCCAGCTATTTCCTTACATAGTGTATGATTCAGAAGAACACATACACACATACACACACACAAACACACACACGCACACTCCAGCTATTTCCATACATAGTGTATGATTCAGAAGAGGACACACACACACACACACACACACACACACATACCATGGCCAGGTCGTTGTCCAGTCTGCGCCAGGTCCAGATGGGGTGCGGGTAACCCACAGACTTACAGTAGAGCACAGCCTTCTGCCCCTCATTCTTATTCTCACTGCGTTTGTGACCCGTGATGTCCGGCGCAGCTGAGGGACACACACACACACATACACACACACACACACACATACACACTCGTTAGCAATCCCTCTGATACACACCTAACACCCACAAAATTACAGTACCTACATACACACACACAGACACGCGCAGAGTAGATCTGTGTATGCAGTGAGTATGTGACTAAATCAACACACCCTTTAAAAACATCCCCACACACACTGTCATACCCCTACATGAACACACACCAGAACTGAAATATGCAGACTTCAAAGTCCTTCTAATGCACATCTTACACAGATTAAAGAACAATACAGATACTCTAAAGGTGTATCAGAAAATAGGAGGAGGAGCATCCTCCAGTTTCATCACATTTAAAAAAACTATAACAATGCACTGAAAATCACTGTCAATCCAACACACACACACGCAGACACACACACATGAGCACACACAAACACAAGCACAGACACACACACACACACACACATATGAGCACACACACACACAAGCACAGACACAGTGCTAAGTGATAGTCCTATTACATGTGTGTGGCTTTCCACTTGCTATTTTCATTCCATCAAAATGAAACATTCATGACTATTTTCAGACAGCACAGCCTCAGGGAGCGCTGAATCTGGAGCTTGTGAGCAGCCAAGAATCATTTAGATGACCTCTGAGACTGATCCTCTGAAACTGAGACCCAAGCACCAGATCCTGTAGCATTCATATCTGCCCTGAGACGGCCTCCACAGCCCAGAGCGTCCAGAGCAGCCCTGAGACTGCCTCCACAGCCCAGAGCGTCCAGATCTGCCCTGAGACGGCCTCCACAGCCCAGAGCGTCCAGATCTGCCCTGAGACGGCCTCCACAGCCCAGAGCATCTAGAGCAGCCCTGAGACGGCCTCCACAGCCCAGAGCGTCCAGAGCAGCCCTGAGACGGCCTCCACGGCCCAGAGCGCCAGAGCAGCCTGTTTCAGCTGAGCACAGGGGGTGATTAAGACTGATTACTGAGGGGCATTTGAATGAAACAGCCTTGATTTTAGCGTTATGGAGTGGCGTGTTTAATGTTTTGCAAACAATGTGAGGCTGACAATTGTGCTGTATACTTTTAATTTGAGTGTTTCAGCAATTAAAAAAAACGAAACTGTAATATGCCGAGTTGGTGAGTATCCCATCAACAGCTAGGCTGTACAATACAAGACAGCAAGCCTCACACACACACACACACGCAGACACACACACATGAGCACACACAAACACAAGCACAGACACACACACACACACACACACATATGAGCACACACACACACAAGCACAGACACAGTGCTAAGTGATAGTCCTATTACATGTGTGTGGCTTTCCACTTGCTATTTTCATTCCATCAAAATGAAACATTCATGACTATTTTCAGACAGCACAGCCTCAGGGAGCGCTGAATCTGGAGCTTGTGAGCAGCCAAGAATCATTTAGATGACCTCTGAGACTGATCCTCTGAAACTGAGACCCAAGCACCAGATCCTGTAGCATTCATATCTGCCCTGAGACGGCCTCCACAGCCCAGAGCGTCCAGAGCAGCCCTGAGACTGCCTCCACAGCCCAGAGCGTCCAGATCTGCCCTGAGACGGCCTCCACAGCCCAGAGCGTCCAGATCTGCCCTGAGACGGCCTCCACAGCCCAGAGCATCTAGAGCAGCCCTGAGACGGCCTCCACAGCCCAGAGCGTCCAGAGCAGCCCTGAGACGGCCTCCACGGCCCAGAGCGCCAGAGCAGCCTGTTTCAGCTGAGCACAGGGGGTGATTAAGACTGATTACTGAGGGGCATTTGAATGAAACAGCCTTGATTTTAGCGTTATGGAGTGGCGTGTTTAATGTTTTGCAAACAATGTGAGGCTGACAATTGTGCTGTATACTTTTAATTTGAGTGTTTCAGCAATTAAAAAAAACGAAACTGTAATATGCCGAGTTGGTGAGTATCCCATCAACAGCTAGGCTGTACAATACAAGACAGCAAGCCTCAACCCCACTCACATCCTGTTACCCAACCCCCAACACACACACACACACACACACAATTGGCTAACTAGGCAGAAGGAATGGCACACTACTCCTCCCATCATTCCCAAACACAAAAAATATTAACAGACATGCGCTTCAATACAACGTGTGTGTGTGTTTGTGAGTGTGTGAGACAGTGCCTGTGTGTTTAAGGGGACCTGAAGCCAAGAGAGATGAGTAAGAGGAGAGAGAGAGATAGAGATGGAGAAGTAAGGTGTGTAGGGATGGAGGGAGAGAAGAGGGGTCAGGGAGAGAAAGAGGGAGAAAGAGAGAGAAAGGAGGAAAGACAGGAAAGCCAGACAGAGAGAAGGAGAGATAGAGGTGAAGAGACAGAGAGAGAGAAGGAGAGATAGAGGGGAAGAGACAGAGAGAGGGAGAGATAGAGGGGAAGAAACAGAGAGAGAGAGAAGGAAAGATAGAGGGGAAGAGAAAGAGAGAGGAAGGACAGAGACAGGGAGAGAGAGGAAGGAGGAGAGATAGAGATAGATAGAGAAAGGGAAGGGCGGTAGAGTGTGGGAGAGAGGGAGAGAGGAGGAAGAGAGAGAGGGAGGGAGAGGAAGGGGGGAGAGAGAGAGAGGGAGGGTGCTGGTGGCAGATTCAGTGCAGGAGGCATAATCCCCTCTCTTCAGACTGAGCTCCATCTGCTCATCCAGAGCTGCAGGCCTCACACACACACACACACACACACACACACACAGACTAAAACACAAACACACACATACACACACAGAGACTAAAACGCAAACACACACACACACACACAGACTAAAACACAAACACACACATACACACACAGAGACTAAAACGCAAACACACACACACAAATAGACGTACACACACAAACACACACACACACTGATGTGGCCTTTCTGTGTCCCACCAAAATGTAGTGACCGTATGGGGCTGAGTCCATGTGCATTTAAGTACACAGCTAACAGGTTAACCAAGGGTCACAGCACACAGGGCCACAGAGTCACGCAGTCATTCCCCAACTCTCCCCCATCTCTCTCTCCCACTTGCTTCTGTTTTACTACTTGAAATAATTCCAGGGTGGGATGACACAAACTGCAGGGTTGGAATAAAACAGCTCCAGGACACTATGGTAACAGAAACCATGACAACCAGCAGTAGGACGCTGTGCTTGCAGCTGTGTCTCTGTTCCAGTTCATGCCTTAGAATATATGATACATTTATCATTTAGAGCAAACAGGTATGTAATACAGCTGTGTATGTTTAGTGAACAGGTAAGGAGCTCCAATGGCTTGTTGTCAGCTGGAGATTTGCTAGTGGACACAGGGAGCCAAAGTAAAACAAGCAGAGAGACCAGAGGAAGCAGTGAGTGAGTGTCTGTGAGCTCTCTTACCTTTGATCTCGATGGTAGCGTTGGCTGGGGGCGCAGAGGAGAAGGTGAACACACACATGTACTCTCCAGCATCCTCAGCTCTGGGCTTGTTCAGTCTACACACAAACACAAGGCATCTCCTACAAACATACATCTCAACACACCAGTAGCCTGCATTTTTCACATACACCCACTTTGTTCCACATACACCCACTTAGTTCCACATACACCCACTTAGTTCCACATACACCCAGTCGTTTCTGGCTCTTCTCAGAATTAGTCCATTTGAGCCTTGGGCTTCTAGTGCCTAGCTAGTTTATCCAGCTTTACAGGTTTACATGATTTAGCTTGCCTGTCTGAGTGTCTTATAGCCCGCTCTTGGTTTTATAGTCTAATTAGATAGATAAGATAAAAAGTATACAAAAAGTGTTTGTGTGGTTCTGTGTGTGTGTGTGTGTGTGTGTGTGTCATACTTGAACTCAATGTTTTTGGTCTCCTGGCGTGTGTTCTCCAACTCCTCGCCGTTCTTCATCCAGTAGCTGTCATGGTGTGTGTTGTGTGTGGACGTCAGGTTGCACTGCAGCGTGATGGGGGGGCTGTGGGTTTCCTTCGACAGGATTAGGGACTCAGACGCGTCTATGGTGGGCTCTGAAATCAGAAGCTCAGGACAGTCAGAGGGGACGGTGTGTGTGTGTGTGTGACAGTCAGAGGGGACGGTGTGTGTGTGTTTGTGTGTGTGCGTGCGCAACCTGTCTGGACACCTTGTGTTTGTGTTTACTTTTGTTTACTCTTGTTTACATGACACATTTTTCCAAAGATGTTGGAGGTGATGTGGTGACCATGGCCATTTATACTATGCTCTTTCTTATAGGAGAAAACAGGAGTTCAGCTCCACTGTTGATGCTAAACAAACAGAGCTACTGCTAACCTATACTGATAGTTTAGAATGTCTTGACATTATTTAGAATCTGTTTGTCTATTCCCTGTGTGAATATTTTCCATTAGACCTAACTAAGTTAAAGGAGAAATTTTTCTTTATTCTTAGTATTTCCAGTTTTTTCCCTTCTTTATCTGTTTTTCTACAGACGACACTCAGTGACTTCCAACAGGGTGACACTGATAGAGTATTGCAAGTATAATACCAGTGCAAATTCTGGGTTAGGGTGTGTGTGCAGCGTTCTAGATTAGGGTGTGTGTGCAGCGTTCTGTTATCCACACTGCTCCTTTAACGAGTCACAACCTAACTTTACTGTAATGGCACACAACTGATGTCTTCCTTTGTGTTTTTTGTAGTATGTATGAGTGTGTGTGTGTATGTCATGTATCTGTGTGCCTATGTGTATGTATGTTGTGTATACTACTGGACGCCTTACTGGACCTTTCCCTCTGGATAAATAAAACATCTCTATCCATCAATCTATAGGCTTTAATAATCTCAACTAGGCCTAAGTTATATATCATTACTGTTCTACATGTTATGACTGCCGACACTGGACAAATTCTATAACAGATGGCAACTGGGGTCTGTTCACCGTACAGAGCACCGCATGTTTTTGGGGTCTGTCTATACGAATGGACACCGTACGGAGCATTGTGTGTGTTTGCCAGCGTGAGTTTGATATGCTGTGATGTCCTTGTCTGGCAGCCCTGTAGAGCAGACACAGAATATATGCTCTCAGGGCTTCCAAGTGCCCAACAGCCAAGGTCAAAGCACTCAACCTACTCCAGCTCTGTCAGTCACCCTCACAGGATTCACCAGGGCTGGGTAAATATAACTCAGCACAGAGAGTACAGGACTGGGCAGATGTGACCCAGCACAGAGAGTAGAGAGCTAGTCAAAGAAATACTCTGGCAGTCTTTGACTGTAGGCTGTATGTCTGCATGGGCACAAGTCAAACATTGGTGTGAAGAGAAAATGACATCCAGAGGCTGACCATTGTTTATGTTGTTAGCCCAATGACTTTCAATGGGCCAGCCTTGGGCACTCGAGTATGCATTCAAAACATTTCCTGTCGTCCTCTTTTCTCTGTGTGTGTGAGCAATAGTAACCATTGGAGTGAGAGTGTGTGTGTATGTCCTGCTGTGACTAAAGGCACTTTCAGACCATCAGAGAGCCTTACCGCACCTACTCTCAAACCAGCTGACGTGTTCACGCCAAAAAACAGAATGCTTGGGAACGGAAAATTTGGGTCCCAATGTGTACCAAGTAAAATGTTTTTTTTTTTTAAGCGAAGGATGACGACATGACTGGACGTCACAAGGTCATAAATGGAAAAATAAACAAACCAAGAAAACGTGAGTGTGGAAAATGGCAGAGAAACCGAGTGAGAGGAAAACTGTAGCGGTCGGCAGAGGAGACAAAATATTTGCCTGTGATTTGGACGTCCACAGATTTCCATCAGAAGTTAGACAGCAGCACTACAAAAAGGAACCTATATGCTGAACGGGCCGAGGGATTGGCAAGGGCTGGGTTCCACCGCATGACGGAACAAATCACCAACCAACTAAAAAAGCCCAAGAAAGACTGAAGACTTTGGAGACTAAAAATGGAGACACTCAAATGGAGAAAATAAAAGTGGTGAATTATTTTTTTTTGGTGGTGAAGCAACAACCTCTGTCAATGACATGCCATGAGGTCACCTCTGTCAATGACATGGCATGAGGTCACCTCTGTCAATGACATGCCATGAGGTCACCTCTGTCAATGACATGCCATGAGGTCACCTCTGTCAATGACATGACATGGGCTCACCTCTGTCAATGACATGCCATGGGCTCACCTCTGTCAATGACATGACATGGGGTCACCTCTGTCAATGACATGACATGAGGTCACCTCTGTCAATGACATGCCATGGGGTCACCTCTGTCAATGACATGACATGAGGTCACCTCTGTCAATGACATGCCATGAGGTCACCTCTGTCAATGACATGCCATGGGGTCACCTCTGTCAATGACATGACATGAGGTCACCTCTGTCAATGACATGCCATGAGGTCACCTCTGTCAATGACATGACATGGGCTCACCTCTGTCAATGACATGCCATGAGGTCACCTCTGTCAATGACATGCCATGAGGTCACCTCTGTCAATGACATGCCATGAGGTCACCTCTGTCAATGACATGACATGGGCTCACCTCTGTCAATGACATGCCATGGGCTCACCTCTGTCAATGACATGACATGGGGTCACCTCTGTCAATGACATGACATGAGGTCACCTCTGTCAATGACATGCCATGGGGTCACCTCTGTCAATGACATAATGGCATGAACGTGGGCCGCTCACTTGCGAGCACGTGCGACACTGGGCTGGTCCGTCTGAATAGTTTAAGAGAATATCAGGGGTCTACAGCTACTGCACTATGCAGAGTTAGGGGTGTAGGAGGGGTGCTGAGGACGACAGCCACTAGGGGGAGTTTCTGAATGAAAATTCATTATGCAAGTCTATACATAAAGGCTACAGGGGTGGAATCTCTACTGTACGTGTGGGGGCGGGGCTTCAGCACATGGAGCTATGAGGGGGGTGGGGTTTATCTGCAGGACGAGCTGGAGTCTGCTCCAGCGTCAGACTAAAGGACTGTGGGGTCTAGCGTCTACTCTCTGCTGGACACTAGAGGGCGTCCTGCCCCCAGACTCACTCTGCAGCACTGTGACTGTGGCCTGAGCCCGGATCCAGGTGGTGGAGGGGTTCTGGCGCAGGTCGTTGCGGCGCGGGTCGTTACTGGCACGGCACTCGTACGTCCCTGAGTCATCTAGGCTGACACGGGTGACAGCAAGCACGCTGACAGCGTTGGTGGCGTACGCCGTGTTGATGGAGACGCGCCGCTTCCGCGCTCCGTCCCACAGCTGGCGGAAGGAGTCAGCCCGGTTGACCTCGGCGTACCACCACTGAATCTCTGGGGTGGGGCTGCCCACCACATCACAGTAAAGTTCAAACGTGTCCCCCGTCAGCTTGGTTTCCGACAGGGGCGACTTCACAAACCCCGCTGCACCCACCCAAAGGGGAAGAAGGGTGCACCAGGCCAGCATGCAGGGGCAAGAGAGAGGGGCAAGAAAAAACAAGAAGGTGAAGGAAAAAAGAAAAGAGTTGGTGGGAAAGAAAAGGGTAGATGGGAAAGAGAACAAAAGATGAACATGAAATTTACAAAATGAACCATCAGGATCATGAACATGCAATAACACAGGCAGAAGAAAGATAAAAAATAAAGAAAAATAAAATAAACAAGCAAACAATCCCATTCAAGACACTGATGAGGAAATGAACAATGAAAATGCTCCAGTGGTCCAGGGGAAATCAAACATGCAGATAAACACAACTAGAAATAACGACCTACAGTGGATGCATATGGGGACTGCCACTAATTATCAGTTTCAGAGACAATTTATCTATTAATTATGTTCTCAGTTAATCAATTCTTGGTCTTCAAGCCCACTACCACTCTATGTCCTCAACTTCTTCTGCACGCATGACTTTTTCAACTTTTGGACAATTGGACTGGAATTGGAATTGTTATTTACAATTCACTTGGCGGATTCCCAGAGCAGTTGGGATTTTTTTTAAAAGCGGATTCCCAGAGCAGCTGGTGATTTCTTTAACAGTGGATTCCCAGAGCAGTTGGTGATTTCTTTAACAGTGGATTCCCAGAGCAGCTGGTGATTTCTTTAACAGTGGACAGAAGAGAGACTGTGGGACTGTAGGGACTGTGGGACTGTAGGCACTGTGGGACTGTAGGCACTGTGGGACTGTGGGACTGTAGGACTGTAGGGACTGTGAGACTGTAGGGACTGTGGGACTGTACAGACTGTGGGACTGTAGGCACTGTGGGACTGTAGGGACTGTGGGACAGTAGGGACTGTGGGACTGTAGGGACTGTATGGACTGTAGGGACTGTATGGACTGTAGGGACTGTAGGACTGTAGGGACTGTAGGGACTGTGGGACTGTAGGGACTGTAGGGACTGTGGGACTGTGGGACTGTGGGACTGTGGGACTGTAGGGACTGTGGGACTGTGGGACTGTAGGGACTGTAGGGACTGTAGGGACCGTGGGACAGTGGGACTGTAGGGACTGTAGGGACTGTGGGACTGTAGGGACTGTAGGGACTGTGGGACTGTGGGACTGTAGGGACTGTGGGACTGTAGGCACTGTGGGACTGTAGGCACTGTGGGACTGTAGGGACAACAACAGGTCACCACTTCCTGACTCAGCAACTCATCTTTTCAATAAGCTGCACTACACAATTCACACACCAAGCAGCATCTCTCTCTCACACACACATACATACACACGCAAGCATACACACACACACACACAAGTACACACACACGCACATACACATATGCACTTACACACGCATGCTTAAGCATACATGCACACACAAACACACATGTACACACACACAGTTTACACACACTGATTTTCTTATGACTGTAACAGCAATAATCTGGATGTAGCCAGGGTCAGGGTCAGTGTATGAAGAGCAAATTTCTCTGTAGCATTGAGAGATGCAACTAATAGCACCAGCAGACCAGTTTTAGTCCACTCAGACCTGTTTTAGTCCACCAGCAGACCAGTTTTAGTCCACCAGCAGACCAGTTTTAGTCCACTCAGACCTGTTCTAGTCCGCCAGCAGACCAGTTTTAGTCCACCCAGACCTGTTTTAGTCCACTCAGACCTCTTTTAGTCCACCAGCAGACCTGTTTCAGTCCACCAGCAGACCTGTTTCAGTCCACCAGCAGACCTGTTTTAGTCCACTCAGACCTGTTTTAGTCCAAAAGCAGACCTGTTTCAGTAGACCTACTGCATCTCAGACCAGCAATGTGTCTGATATGAGGAGATAAAATAGACCTAGTTCTTACAGTGGGTCTGAGATGAGGTGATAGAATAGACCTAGTTCTTACAGTGGGTCTGATATAAGGAGATGCTTTATGGTGAGTTTAATCAGCTGGATCTGAGTGAATGAATAATCTGAGAGATCTGATGCCCTTAGAATTAGAATTAATGCTAGATCACTGTTCTGGACAAACACACAGCACACACACACACAGTCAGAAAGGCGGAACAGAGTTAGAGAAATAATTTGGTCAACACCCAACACCGCCCATCCCCATCTGACAGGTGGAACAGCTAGATCTCTGTCCTGGACAGATAAGAGACACACACACACACACACACACACACACACACACACAATCAGAGACTACATCTCTGTCCTCTACGATGGTGTGGGCGCATAGTGATAGACGTACTTCGTTACCATAGCAGCACACTGGAAACCAAGCAGGTGCTCACACAGTGCAGTAGGGGAAGAAAAACTGATGATTCCAACCCCCCCCCCCCCACACACACACACACACACACATACACACACACACACATATATATGCATGTGTATGTATGTGTGTATGTGTGTGTGTATGTATGTGTGTGTGTGTCTGTGTGTGCATGTGTGTGTGTGTGGAGGAAAAGGAAGGTCTTCAGCACTGATACACACAGGCACACTAAAGGAATCTTCAAGTCTGATACACCTGATTGACCTTGACTACAAGCTGCAGGTCAGTGAAACCCATCCAAAACAAAGGAACCCAACGTTGTTCTATTGCTATGAACAAATGACTCTGGATGCCCTGAATGCCGCTGGGCAAGAAACTTACTTCCACTCACACTTCACCTGCTTTCTCTGAGTGTATGCAATGACTTGATTAGCTCCATTCCCAATTATCAGTGTTTCCAGGCCCACTGCACTCCCCATTATTCATGTTCCCTGGCCCACCACAGTACATGTTCCCAGGCCCACTAGGCCCACTATACTCCCCATTATTCATGTTCCCTGGCCCACCACAGTACATGTTCCCAGGCCCACTATACTCCCCATTATTCATGTTCCCTGGCCAACTACACTCCCCATTATTCATGTTCCCTGGCCCAGACATAGTGTCTCTGGCTGAAATTACGAATAACCTGACATCAACATTCTGATTCATCAGTCATTCATCCCTGTCAGTAATTTACATTATTGTCATTCATTCCTGTCTGTAGCTTTGCATTAAAATTATTTATCCTGTCAGTAGATCTGCATGATAGTCATTCATTCCTGTCTGTAGATCTGTGATCTGTATGTCTTCCATGTCACCTGATCTGCACCAAAAGCCGTAGGCGTTATTTTCTCGCACCGAGTTGTTCTTCAAACACCACCTCCTGGCCAATGGCAGGGCAGCGTTAGTCAAAAGTGGACCACAACACATTTAATATTTGATGAGATACTAGATCTTTGCTGATTGAGTGTCACTACTAACAACACAGCCTTCAGCATGTGTATATGTGTGTGTGTGTCTGTGTGTGTGTGATGTATTTTTTCCTTTCTCCCTGCCATCCTGTGTCTTGAGTCATATCCATGAATGACAAAAGAATCTTCTGTCGTTTCCCATGACAGCCATGTGAGTGGGTGCAAAGCCTAGCCAGTGAGATCTAATTAGAGCGGCTCCATCAGCATCCGTCAGGCTCACACCTCTAGTAGCAGCTCCATCAGGCTCACGCCTCCATCAGGCTCACGTCTCTGGGACCAGCAGTTCCGTCAGGCTCACGTCTCTACTAAAGTCTCTGGGACCAGCGGCTCCATTGGGCTTATTTCTCCACCAGTGTCTCTGGGACCAGCAATTCCCGTCAGGCTCACGTCTCTACTAAAGCCTCTGGGACCAGTAGTTCCATCAGACTACTGACTGTGGGACCTACACGTCCTTCCATTTCTGCTAAACCTTCGACCTTAACTAACAAGCTAGTTTTGTTCTGACCAGACCAGACCAGTCTGGACACTGGTATACGAATGATGACAGCGGATGGAATCTGCTAAACACCTGTGGCAGCACAAACTGGTTCAGTAAAATAATTACTATGTAGGACATGCATTTACAACCAGCAGGGCTGATCGCACACATACATGCACACACACACAAACACACACACATCCACACACACAAACAAACACACACACACACACATTCATACACACAAACACACACACACCTGTCCTCAGTTAGCCCTTCAAAGCACCTTCAATCAGCCCTGGGCACCTGCACATCAGTGTGCATGCATGCTGTGTGTGTGTGTTGCTACAGGGGCAGTTATACATAGAGAAAGGGCCCAGGCTCCTCGCATGAGCGGTCATGAATGTTTGTGGAAATGTGTATGTGTGTGTGTTTGCTTGTGTATATTTGCATGTGAGGAAACGAGTCCATAGACAGCACTGCCTGGTCGTTTAACTAGGTGACTTGCCTGTCTGTGACTGGACTCCTCAAAGAGCCTGCATGTCCACATAACCATTAAATAGAGACTGTCTTATAGTCTTATCAATGGAGCCTTAAAAAGATAACACAGATGTTATTGCCTAGTAGTTTTTTCTCTCTCTTTCAAAAGCAAGAGCTCAACGGAGCTGGCGGGATGAGAGGAAAGTAGATGGGTGCCTGTCTCACTGCCCACGGCTGCCCACCCGTCGGACAGACATGGAGAGACTGTCGCTGTCCACGGTATGCATAGCGATTCCTCCCCTACAGCACACGCCTCTGGGGTAGCCTACAGTGTAGCACAACAGAGAACACCGCCGCGCTAGCGTCCTGTAATTTAGATTGAGTGAATTCATTATGAGTCTTTTGAGAGCTCAATGTCATGAAGCACTGCGGCGCTTCTGCCGTTAAGACTTTAACGGGTCCACTCACACGAGAGGACATTAACGACAAGCAGCCCGCTGCTGCATCGCCGCTATTAATAGCAACATGCAGTAGAGCGAACTGGTGCTATTTACGGCTCTGCAGAGACTGGTATTCAGACCAGCATCTCGATCTAGTAGACTCCACAATCATCTATTCCCAGTATTATCACTCGCAGGTGGTAAACACAGGAGAACAGACAGGATAGCCCGCTGTTTGGACCGACATGGATAATTCCACAGTAGCCTACATATAAATAAATAAATAAATGGATAAACAGCAGCACACGTCAAATAAGGTGCGAATCTTGAGGTATCTGTGCTTTCGAGAAATAACTGTGATCCTGCAATAACTGGTACATGTACTTGTACTTGTTAATTTGCAACCATTCATTGCCTCATAGGTCCTACTAACTGACGTAACCTTCACCTGCGGAACCTGGTCAAGGCTGTCCTTGTCATTCTATGAGCGAGTCCCCCATCCACTCGAATGTCTCATCAATCACTCTGCACAGATCGAACCTCGAGTAATAAACGCTTGTCTCTCCAGCCTGGGCACTTCACGACAGAAAATACATTTGGCAATTGTACGCTACACAAATTCATTAGAATATCAGGCGAGCTAGGTGAGGTTGCATATGGGACTTCAAGTCGACATTCCACCGCCTATATTTACCTACGTTACCCTGGCTGAGAGGGAAATATCAGGTTTGTTCATTAAATCGGCTGTTTAAGCGGAACTAGGCTACGCCAACGCCAATAAATGAGGGCGTCCCGGTGACAGTCATTTCAACCCATCATACCAACCTGAAGGAATTCCTTTTTACTCTCTCTATAAACTCAACATTAGAAGAACAAGACTTAATTTAATGTCTATTTCATATAGAAAATTGTATAATTTTCTTACCGTTCTGAGCTGACACCAAATGCAGCATCAAAGCTCCAAAAATAATCGCCACCGGCTTTCCTTGACAGGACACCATTCTCGCGATCTGTGGCGAGCAGGTATCTGGTAATGGGAGATGTTTGAGAGATCAGTGGTTTATATGACCGCACAACGTAGCCAACGATACTCAAAAATGTTATAGCGCTACAAAAACAACGAACAGAATTACGTCGCTTTGCAAAATGTAGGCGGTGGATGCAACCTGGGCAAATTCTGAACTGTTGCCCGGTGTATCGAGGCGAAGGACTTACTTGAAGGAGCAACCTCTTTGCGTTGCCCAGAAAAGCCCGCGAGATTACATCCTCTTACAAGTACAGGTTTGCGAGACTTGAGCTGCCTTCTCCTCCGTGATGGACGCGGCGCGCTAGTCAATGCGAAGCTATGTTAAATCCGACCAGAAGCATAAACTATTAAACGGTTACATTCAGTAGCATATCATATTTTTGTGTTGGAGCCATGTTGGAGTCAAGGAAGCTTACCTATCATTAAACAAAGTGCTAAATTAAATCGTTGCCTAGCAAACCATCACGACGATCTATTTTTAATTTTGGCCAATCAACTTCATAGAGCAGCCTACGCTAAAGCAGGCCTAAGGCAATTAAGGAAGAATGATAAGAAATCTTTGGCACAAAATCCATAGTGACACCGACAGTTGTCAGAGGGACTTACCGATCAGGCTGCTTGCCGCAGGCCACCTGCCTAAGCCTTCATCATCAATGGCTCAAACTGAGTTCCTTCTCGTAATCCAATTTAACCCAGTGCTCTGATCACCAGTGTGCATGATCAAACGGTCTTCTACGTTAAATAGTTACCAGGAAAAAACGGAGCTGTTTTTAACAATAAATGTTTTATCATGGAAAAGAGACCCTGAGCAGGCCGAAAAGTGGGGGGGAAACTTGGTCAAACCACGTTAAACCATCATGATCATAAAAAAGAACTTTTCTAAAAATGTTTTCATTATAACATGCTCAAATTTCTAAATACCTATTAAACCGTTAAAATAACCGTTTTTATTTATTTCTGACGGCTAGAGCAAACCGCCTCTCAGTGCATGAGGGTCGCAGGCTGGTGACAAACTAGTGGCAGCAGCCTGCCCTCTGCTGAATGGGCTGATAAATTGCAGAAGACAAGACTTACATTTACCTTTACATTTAGGCATTTAGCAGACGCTTTTATCCAAAGCGACTTAGAAAAGAGGATAACATTCAAGCTACAACACAATGAAAGAACTTCCCTGTCAATGAGACAGGAAGCATACCTTTGCATTCTTTTTATTTTGACTTCACATAGAAATGATTGACTGTGAGTTAATTTCTTTCTGCATTCTACTCACCTTCTCCCCACCAATCAACGGCTGACAGAGCCGCGACAGACCCACCCCTGTGAAACATGAACCAATGAGACGCGTAGCCATGCAGCTGCGTCTGAACTACAGCTCAAAGCAAAGCCTCGCCTGAGGGAGCATCGTCCACGCCTGGATGGGCACAGAGGGAGCCGAGAGGCCCTGGCCCCCCTGCCTGAGTCCATATTCGCCTGCTCTTGCTCAGGTTCTGTCCCATGGGAGCATGGAGAAGAAGCAATGCTGTCCACTCAGCCTGGGCTCTGGTCTGGGAAGTGGCACACTGGCATCCAACGTGGTCTTCGGCTTCGTGCTGGTGGGCATGGAGAAGCTGGTGGAGCTGGAGTTTGAATGCCCGTGCGACCCCGAGTGGAACCGCCTCTTCTCCTCGGCCTTCTTCGTGATCCCGGCCGCGCTGGCCTTCACCGTCATGCTGCTGCTGCACGCTCAGCGGCGCCCCCCACAGGTGCTCTGTGCTAAGGCACTCGCTGCCTCTAGCCTGGTCCCCTCGGCCGTGTGGCTGGTCCTCCTCTTCCTGGATGGACAGTACTTCGCCTGTGCCAAGACAGACTGGAAGGGCCGCTTCGTCCTGATGCACAAGGACGCTCCTCAGAAGTGGTGTGAGCCCACCGGCGACAGGACGTCCGCCAGCTCTGCTCCTGAGCTGCTACGCCACTCCCAGCAGCTCTTTGTTCTGTCTCAGGTGCCTCATGTTCTCATGGTTCTATTTTCTGTCTCAGGTGTCTCCTATTCTAATGGTTTTATGTTCTTTCTCAGGTATCTTGTGTTTTATGTTATCTCACAGGTCCCTCCTCTTCTAATAGTTCAATGTTTTCTCTCAGGTGCCTCATGTTCTAATGGTTCTATGTTCTCTCTCAGGTGCCTCCTGTTCTAATGGTTTTATGTTCTCTCGCAGGTGTCTTGTGTTCAAATGGTCCTATGTCATCTCTCAGGTCCCTCATGTTCTAATAGTTCAATGTTTTTTCTCAAATAACTTGTATAATTATAGCCGTCCAATTTTTAATAGCAGAGTAACTTGCTCTCAGGTAGCTATGGGTAGTAATTTTATCTTACAACATCCAAAATCCAATGTAGAATATAAAGAATTGTGTATTAATATTATGCTTAAGCAACCTAGGCTTCCAGCACTTCTGTCAGGTGTGGCTGCTGTATTAAATACAGTACAATTAAATACAATACAAGTGAATGCAAAGCTGAGTTCAAATATCTCAAAACCACAAGCATTCTATTCTAAGAGAAATCCATATACTGGGACAGTTTTAAACAGTGATTGAAATGTATGTTTGTGATTCGTCATATTTAGTTTAATGATGTGGCTGAAATCAGTTCAAAGATGTTCCCGCTGAGTGGGTCATGACTCTGAGCCCTTTCTGCAGGTGATCGGCATCGCCCTTCTCTCCTTTCTCTGCTTAGGCCTCGTGGTGTCCCTGGTCAGAGAGAGATGCCACAGGGACACGACCAGACAAGAGGTGCTGCAGGGAGACAGCAGTTTGGAGACCGCATAGAGCACTGGCTCTCAAAGGGGTCAGCAGCACATTGCATGGGGGTCTGTGAAAAAGTTTGTTCTAGAATCTAGACTTATGGGGAAGCTACAAATGTATATGGTCAAATCTGTGTTGCAGTTATGAGGGATCCTTGGAAATTTTTCTGCTCCATCAGGGGAGGAACAGCGCCTTCTGCAGATCACATAGAGGAACAGCACCTTCTTAAGGCAACACCCATAACTAATATTTTAGCAGTGTCTATGCACCTTGAGTACAAATAGGCAATAGACTAATAAAATGCTATTTACACCCACAATAACACATTTACACATGCACAAAAAATACTGCAAACATTCATATTTCTGTCTGTGGAATAGGCTTCGCAGGAGAGATTGAATCAGTGGTTATTCAGCAACCCACAAAACTGAAATGAAATTGCCATCTTCTCCATTTGGAATCAGGTTGAGATTTTGTATTAATAATATTTATTAACATTAACATTTATTAACATTAACATTAACATTAATTTTAATAGTAAAGTTATGGTTAACTTTAAATAAGGGAATATAAGGGAAATTCTCTAAATACAAATTACAAAATGGAAAAAGCATTTTTATATTCTGACACAAGAAACGTGTGTCCATGGTATAGGTCTACTAATATCAATGGATGAAATTTCAATCTCTCTCTGGTTCCTTAGAAATTCTTAATAAAAATGCACCATAGTAACAACAACCAAGTGGTTTCATATTGTGCCAGGGTTTGACTGAGTTGGAGGGAGGGGTTGAGAGACCAATGGCCTTGGTGAAAAGGTGTGTTTGTAAGTGTGTTATGTACAGGCCCAAAAAGGGTGATAACAGATGTAGAGGGGTATCTTGCTCCACAGAGGACACCAACATGGAAGCTCTGTCCCTGTCTGGTGTGAGGAATGGCCAAATAATCCTAATCGGAGGCCCCTATGGGACTGTAGGCACGAGGAGATCAGAAGGTTATTGGGATTGTGTAAATGATTAGAGGAGTAGGACTTTATAAGAAATGTATAATACTTTGCAGTTCTTATGTAAGAACACAGTACCTTGGACATGAAAACTGCATTAGGCTACGACCGTATTATATCACTGTGATGCCTGCTCAGAAGCAGATTCAGCTTGGCCACACCCAAAAGGAAACACACCCACTTTCCTACAAACACATGGGTGCTTGTCTCTGCTATGTACACCCGGGCGCAGATAGCCACCGCCAATATTTAAACAGGGTTGGGACATCCAGTCCATGTATGTTGTAAACTTGAGAATTTTACATTTCTGCTTCCAGAAATACAATAAAAAGTTACATAGTTACACAGTGTTTGTCTGACTATGAAACATAAAGTGATATCAAATAGGTCATTTGAATCACCTCTGTCAACATTATTATCACGTTATTATTTAAACAATAATTTGTGTTGAGAATAATTTGGTACAGCTATATTTATGTATCCTCATAACTCAACTACTGTGTGACAGAACCGTGTCTATTTATGTTGTGACACTGCCACAGAAGTTCAGGACTCCCTTTATTAATTCATTAATGTAAGTCAGCACAAGCATTATTTAGTGTTGTCCATATTTCTTTATGCCTGAAATAGCCCTGTATGGACAATTCCATATCAGTTAAACGGGCCCAACACTGTGTCCTCATTTTATACTGATTTTTTGTCCAAAAATTCCTCCATGTCTTAGCAGAATCAAACTAAAATTTCAGCTAGATATCTTGCTTGGTTTCTGTGATATGACTCTTCAAACATGAGTAGATGTGGTCAAGACTGCAAATTTAAGTTTTTCATGCAACCCCTTTTGTATACACTCATATCCTCTCTTAATGCAAAGACAAATTGTTTTTCCAAAAATGTGTATACTGGGGTAGTACCATATACAGATTGGAATTACAGTTTGTCCCCACCATTGATGTCTTATTCACTGAAATAAACCCAGATTATTTTTTCAGAGAAAAAGCCAAATTTTGTTCTCAAGTGATCTTGAATGTGGAGCGCTCACATTTTCAAAACCTTGCAGGCGTGTAGTCTATGACAAAATGTACAAGCTGAAAAAAATAAGATGGTCAGTTGTTACAAGTTAAAAGTTACAAGCCAATTTATCCTAAAAGGTGTTTTTCTGTAAATATGCTCTTAACCTCTTGGAGGGACAGAATGAAATCGGATCATATAAAAGTGATTGTAGTATGCCACATCGGAGCACATATAAATGTGCAAGATCCAGCATCTCTCCTTTATCACACCCAAACAAAATGTCTGAAATTGGAATGAAATGTGACAGGAGGAGCTAAACTGGTTGGTTTAATTTTTGTGAAACCAATCTGTGGTAATCTGTGTTCATTTCAATGAATAAGACATCAGTGGGACAAACTGTAATTTCCATGTAAGCTTAGCAAGGGAGCAGAAAGACAGCATCAGTCCAGTGTGGAATTTTTGCAGGCATGTAACCTCTGTCTCTCATCAAATAATTTTGTCATTGATAGATTACTTTGTCATCTAAAAATAGAATTATTTTTTGTAGATTTTTATCTGCAGGTTGGGATGTCTGGTGACCTGTCCTTAAACTTCCAGAAATATGTTTTGCAAAGTGGACGCTTCTTTTGGCATAGGCATGCACTCCCCGGAGCCACAGGACTGAACATATGAGCACAGAGGGGGTAATCAACCTCTCCACCCCTTTAAGTTGTCGTTGATCTTCCTGTTTTTGCTTTCGTTGTGGATTATATGTTTTGCTCTTTGTGTTGGATTAAATGGACTGTTTCCAAGGACTGTCTTTCGTGTATCTTTGAATATTGTATATTTTTTTTCTGTTTGCCTCTGTGAAAGCGCCTTGGCTGGGCACAGAGCACGAGCGTGTGTGTGTGTGCTAGTTTGGGACTTTGGGGACTGTGTGCGAGACTGAGAAGTTTGTGTGTGTGTGTGAAGAGTGAGTGCCGGACATCTTAAATTTTGTTAAAATACAACTCTTGAAATTCACCTCACCTGTTGTTATTGCGGTGTCATCATCTTGTACAGTTCAGTCCAGGGGACTTTATTGGGCCAGGGACCCCAAATGGGGCAGAATTGTTTTCAAGGACCCCTCATAATCGTAACAAAAACTGAACTCTTCTTTCAGCTTCTTTTGAACTCTTATTCTAAACCATATTTGGGCATCTGTGGCGTAGTGGTTAAGGAAACTGCCTAGAATGCAAGTAGCCTGGAAAATTGTGGGTTTGAATCCGGGCTGCCACCGTTGTGCCCTTGAGCAAGGCACTTAGCCTTAAATTGCTCTAAGGCAGACTGACCCTAGAACCTAACTAATGCTGGCCCACGGGGAACTCTGGGGACTCCATCAGGTGAAGAGTCATTTCTTCCTGGTGTCCATCCGCTTGAAGTCGTAAGGGGATGGTGGCACAAGTTACTTTACCTCCACCTAAAGATCGACCATCGAGGGCAGTGACAGAGAGGTGGATCTACCACAATCTGTGGCACTTGGAGCTGTTGAGCTAAACCAATGTCCATAAAGTTTCCTGCAGCACCAGAGTCGATAAAGGCATGGAAGACGCGTCTCTCCCCAGGACAGGGATACTGGAAGAAACACTCTTGCTCCAGGGGAGTCGGGGAAGAAGGTTGTCATAGCCCTCCCTTGGCTTGACGGGGCTGGTCTTTTCCCTGCAGTTCAGGACATAAGGCTCGGAAGTGGTCAGGCTTTTAGAAGCAGCATCTCTCCCTCCTGCGGCATTCCCTCTCTGCGAGTGGAAGGTGTGTTGCTCCAAGTTGCATAGGTTCAGGATTTCCAGGTGGAGTGGAATCAGTACAACAAGAAGCAGTGGGCGATACAACAGAGCGTTGAGGCTGAATTTGATCACGTTGGCGCTCTCTCAGGCGATAATCAAGTTGAATACAACTGTGCAACTAGAGCCTCGACCTCTTTGGGGCATCCTTCAGGTCGTCTGACAAACCGTGATAGAACACTGAAACTAGGGCCTGTCTGCAGTCTGCAGTCAGAAGATGGTGATAGCGTAGTCTGCCACAGTGCCCTGCCCTTGACGGAGCTGCAGGATCTTCTTGGCTGCCTCCTGACCAACTGCTGACTGGTCAAACACTCACAGCATTTCTTCTCTTGGCCATTTGTGAGCGGTCACTAGGGAACTGAAGCTCAAACGCCAGATCACACTCAGTCAGAAAGCCTTGGCACCTCTGCACGGATCTCCATTGTATCTTTGGGGAGCTGGCAACCGAGGTTCATGACCAGGGGCATGAGGCGCTGGAGGAGTGGTAGGAGCAGGAGGTGGAGCTTGTGGAGACAGTAGCAAGCTGGTCAAACTCCTGCAGCAATTCCATCAGCATGCGTTCATGCTTGAATACTTCCTGGAGGGTTTGGGCATGCGACTCCATAGTAGCTCCAAAGCTGTGCAGAGTTGCTACAATTTTGTAGGAGTCAATGCTGAGACAATGATGGCTTAGTCTTTGACAGACTCCAGTGTTAGCAGGTGAACAAAAAGGTTTTAATGTCTTAAAGTTTTTAAACACAGGTAGAATTCCGGGAAACACAAATCACTTTTCCAAAAGGCGTAAATCCAAACAGGGAAAGTTCAGTTCAAAGGGTAATTCCAAAAGACATACCAAACGAGATAATCCAAAAGTTCCACCAGAAAGTCCAAAAAAACAAGGTTACAAAGTCCGAAGGGCAAAAGATTCGAACAAGACGTTACTCAAAACAAGCTTCAGCCACATGGCATAGAACAAAGACTAAGCAAAGAGCAAGGCAAGAGGCAGGGTTTAAATACCCACAGACTAGGTCACATGGCAGGGCTAATGAGGCATAGGTGAACCAAATGACAAACAAGTAGTTAATACATAATAAACATGTAATAACATAACATGTAATAACATGTAATAAACATAGTAATGTCCACTAGATGACGCCTCCGAACCTTGACAATATTTTCATATCCAAAATATTACCTCTCAGAGATGAAAAGCAGCATACCATAGAAAACATCTACAAGTAGTCTAGATGATGGTGTTGCATTATTATATCTTAAACCATGAACTTATAATGTAGTCTGGGTTCACAGCTGCAACCCCAGTTCTAAAATGTTGATCCTGTACAGCATGATGTTGTTGTGGATCTCCTATATCCTATAAAACAGTGCAAAGATGATGCTCTTATAGACTTGCAGTGTTGTTATACTGTATTATTTACAATAATACATCACTCACTTTTAACTTTATTTTTGAATAACACTGAGAAGCATTTTTTGACTGCCAGGACCATAATCAGTAATGAAATCATTAAAGCCATGAGCAGAGTCAGTATGACGTCTATTGAATGACAAGCGATCCAGGACATCCTGAAGGACTGAGTGCGCACGTGAGGGGCACCTCCGTTCCTCATGACAAACTCAATCCAGAAAATGGCACGGTCCAGAGGCTTCATGGGCTGGTCATGATGGATCCTGGAGAGTCTCTGCATGTTTTCTCTGTAGGATGGCTCATAAAGCACTTCCTTTAGAGCCGCCACAAACACTGACCTGTCCAGAGTGGCAATGTCCACCACCTTAGCAGTTCCCTTTACCTCCATTCTGGACAGGTTATCAGGCTGATCAAACACTAGAGGCAGACCCACTATAGGGACCCCATGGTAGATTGCCTCTTGGACAACATTCATGCCCCCATGGGCTACAAACACTTTAGTCTTTGGGTGCCCCAGGAGGTCATTCTGGGGCAACCAGTCCACCAGTAAGGTGTTGTTGCCAAGAGTGGAGGGCTTGGGCCCTTTATATCTCCAGATGACCTTTTGGGGTAGCTGAGCGAAAGCTGCTGCAATCTCCTCTGCAGTGTGACCAGGGAACTCAGCAACCAGAGTTCCAAGGGACATAATGATGAGCCCATGCTCTCCTGAGCTCTGGACAAACTCTTCCAGGTCAGCAGGAAGTGGACTAGAAGGCTTGCACTGGAATCCACCAATAAAGATCACATTGGGCATAGTTGGGTGTGGATAGTCAAAGGTGAAGTCATATCGCACAAGCCATAAATCTGCATTCTGGAACAGACTTTAAATCCACATCTGGCCCAAAAAACGATGTGAAAATTCTGAGTGATGGGGTTCCGTCCTCTGTTTTTGGAAGTGTTTACCAAGAACTAAAACAAACCAGTTGAATATTCTTTCAGAGAATGACATGTGATCAGAAAGCCTGCTGCCAAACACAGGGACATAGGAGAGAGGAGAAGGGCCAATGAGGGAGTGAAGGTCTCCATAAAGTGTTGACCTGGCATTGAACACTAGGGGGAGCTGTAAACGATGGGCTAGGAACACCCCAGCAGCAATAACAGGGTCTGTCAGAACCAAGTCGTAGTTCAGGGCCTCATTGGTAAACATGGTTGACATCATTGCACAAATATCCTTATGCATGTAGACAATCCTTTTATTAACTCTGTTGCTTGTGCCATTTCCCTGCCAGGCTTTCCCTCTATGGTTATATTCAGCAGTTTGTTTACTAAAGAGCCAATGAACTCTTCACCAGCGTTAGCCGACTTCCCAGTGGGAATGGTGAGGGAAGTGTAGTGGGGGGAGTCTTCTTTGATGTACCAGCTGTCTGACGGCCCCATTTCCGATGCCCTACCATTTTTCATAGTTTTCATAGATTCTGGTTGACACTGTGCCCATAAATACCATTTCAAATTTCATTGTAGCATTACCTCATAGTAGCCAATAGCTAAATATTTATGGCCCACATTTGGCCCAAAACTGGCTTGCCAATTTGGCAAAGTTTTGGAACGGTACATGGCCCTATTTTGGTCCAAAATAGAAATGTCAAAATAACCAAAATAACCAAAGGAGGCCAAAATCAAACCTAAATCTGCCCAAAACCCACTATGGAACTCCAAAACATAGCCATAACTGCCGCAAAAAAACTCCCAAATTCCACATTCCAGCCAAAGGGTAGCCAAATGTTACCCAGAATGGAACCATAACTATGACAAAAGATGGCTGGCTGAATGGCTGGCTTGCTTGCTTGCGGATTTATTTATTTATTTGTTTATTTATTATAGCACTCTATGCTCATAAGGTTATATTGCTATGTAAAATTAAATATGTCCTAGGCTAATATGGTTTTATTGTTAAATTTATATGGTATGTGTCTATTTGTAGAGAAAAAAAAAAAAACAAGATTCAGTTTCTGTCACTACCCTGTTCTGTCTGTCTCTGCTTCCTCCCGTTTCCTCCTGTCTCTGCTGCTCGGTAACGAGCTAAATTAATTTCAATTACGTTCTCCCATTTCCTCGTTCTCCGCTAGCTTCTCACTGGTTGTTGTCATATTGTCTCCCCATCTGTGTCTCGTTGTCCCTAATCTCTGCCAGTATTTATTCCCCTGTTTCAACTGCTCCCTGTCAGATTATCCGCGACCGCTTCACAGCTGCCGGCAAGCATCCACATCCTGACTCCCGTTCCTGTTTCTCTGTCTCGGTTCCAGCCTGTTCCTTGTTTCCCCGTCTTGTCTTCCTCGCTCTGTCTCTGCTTTTGTCTCCTGTCTCCTGCACGATCGCCTGCTGCTTCCGACCTGCCCACGACCAACGCTCTGCTCTCCAGCCCCGGGTTCCGACCTGCCGCCTGCCTACGACCAACGCTCTGCTGTCCTGCCCCGGCTACCCGACTCGACGACTGCCCGACCGCGAGTATTCCTGCCAGCACCTCCCTGCCCTACGCGCCTCCATCTCCGCGCCGAGGGCGCTCCTACGGAGCACACTCACACTCCCTTTTCCCACAATCCTTAAATAAAAACTTTGCAACGAGACGCTACCGTGGTCCACCCTGTCTGTTTCGTGACGGTTTCACTGTAATGTATTTTTTATTAATTCGTACTGATTTTTCAAAATGTATTGCTTTAAAAAAAAAATGTACCATGTGTAGGCATCCTTTCCTTCCTCTCCCCTATCCTTAGCCCAGTAAAACCAGCGCTTAATTGCTGCTGTGATGCCGTGGTAGCGACACATGTGAGTTTCTTCACAGCATCTGAAAGTGACGTAACTGAGTGATTTTCAATACCCCATACGTCATTACGTCAATGTCTATTTATTTAAACCAATCACACAACAAACCTTGCCCTGTTTTGTGCGTTGTGGTGTAGTTACTGGTAATATTTGAAAATAGCAAAATGTACTTGCTTTCTTCAGTGATTACGCTGGAGAAACGGAAGTAGGAGGGCGTCTTTCTCACGGTAGTAAGGCTGAAAATTCCAGGGCATTGATCCTTGTCTTTTGGCTTGCCATAAAGATGCCAACATGCAACCCGAGTACGTCACGATGCTGTCCCGCTCTTCACCCTATCTTCGGGTTGACTTGACATATGCCATAACTCAGCCATAGGATGACTTACCTCTAGCGCCTTTTGATGTATTATGGTAAGCCATAATCAAACCACAATGAAGCCAAATGCCAGGATTTTGGCAAACCAGACATATGCCATAATTCAGCTGTATCACTGGCACCTTTTAGTATTTTTGGTAAACCATAACCATGCCAAAGTTTGGCCAAAGCCTTAATGTTGTGCCAAAATAAATCCAAAAAATGGCAGATGTATGCCGTAAACCACAGCCAAAATGTTTGCTATCTGGGCCAGGCCCCAGAGCAGTCGAATTACCCTGTTCTAACAAAATAGCTATGCACTGTGTGGTCTAAATGTAAAAAAAATTATGATGCATGAATTTCTGGAATTCGTGTTTTGATTTTATTTTTTATATATACTTAAAAAAATAATACTTCGGACATATATTAGGCATATATGCAAAATAACATTCGGAGAAAAAAACAGACTATATTTTTGCTTAACTATGGCTGCAAGCTACACTTGCACTTCCAAAAGAAAAACGGAAGTAACCTAATTAGACTTCTGACAGTTGAGTAAAGTGAAGCAGTGGGCTATTTTGGAAATCGCTAGCCTACAGTGTACAGCTAGAGGTAAATAAATGTGAGCATTCACAATCGTAGCCCATCGGCCATGAACCATAAATGGGACTCCGCATTTCATCCGGAAAAGGGAAAGTGTAGGTAGGGTTAAGTAACTGACCATGTAGCGGCATGTTTACTTAAAAAGTTGCAGAGCTACATTTTACCACAAAGTAATGTTAACGAGCGTTATTATGTATGCTAATCACCCGCGATAATTTACTCAAGATGAGCCAATTCATTGTTATTTAAATAATATGTCTTAACATTTTTTTTTTCTAGCCTTAGCGCAGTCCTTTTGCGATAAGGCTAGATTGCGTTAACTTGGACAGCCCTAAAATAGGCGTTAATGTATCCTAAAAATAAATGCAATTTGATAGCTTAGGGGAGAGCGGGGTAATGTGAGACAGACCCTGTCTTGGCAAGGGAATGCATTTGTGGTCATGTGACCATTATTTTTCATTATTTTTCTCATTCCACCATTGGCAAGTTGTGCTGGTGCTTAGGTAAGTATGTTTTTTTTTCTCACAAAAATGTGTTTTTCTTGTTGGGTCAAAGCAAGTACATTCAGGTTCAAAAAGCTATACCATACATGTTGATGAACTTCCAACATATAAAACCAGGCGATTGATGTTAGCTGAATGTTAGCCAGAATTGCTAGAGCACATGTTTTTTTTCTAAAATGGTGGCTGTGGGGGAAAGTGAAGCAAATGTGGTGGGGTAAATTGAGACACTGTCTTACCTTACCCCACCATAAAGCACAACTTTAGTTTAGAGGATGAGAGAAGTGATCCTGGAAACACAGATCTGAACCCAAGCGACTTTGTCCTAGTTAACTTTGCAACCATACACAGGAGTCTCCTTTACGTTGGCATGGTTGAGAAAGTTGAGGATGATGAAATACTTACACAATTCCTCAGAAGAATCCAGGGAAACAAGAAAGTGTGGGAGAGACCCACGTTTGCTATAAATCTAAAAGTGATGTGGTGAAGAAGCTGCCTCAACCAGATAGGCCTGGAGGAACCACACAGAGAGAGCAACTCTTTACCTTTCCCTGCAACTTTCAGGGCTGGAATAGGTAGGCCTTGTTATATAGTATGAGGCTGATGGTCTAATCCAGGTGGGTCTAGCCTATGTTCTGAGTCCCAGACTGTACAAGCTGGTTGCGATGGTCCTATGTTCTGAGCCCCAGACTGTGTACATGCCCCAGTGTGTGAGCTGGTTGTGATGGTCCTATGTTCTGAGCTCCAGACTGTGTACAAGCTGGTTGCGATTATGGGCCTATGTTTTGACCCCTACACTGTGCACTAGCTGATTCTGATTGTCTTTTCCTCTGATCCCCAGACACTAGTTGGCTCTAAAGGTCCAATGTTCTGACCCTGAATAAAACATTTTGAATGATATTATGTTGCATTTGATTTACTTTAATTTTAAGTACTTTGGGTTACTTTCAAGTGTTTCAAGTCTTTCAAATGTGCTTAATTTACCAATCCCCATGATTCTGTTACTAGTCCAACATTAGTTTTGGAATGTGTGGTTGTCAATCTAGCTGTCAGGATTCTAAATGTTAAAACATTATATTGTTGTTAACAGCAGTATGGTGGTATAGTATTTCAGTGATGAGTGATTATATGACATTTGAGTATCTGTTGTATTCAACCGTAGAGATCATATAAAAATAGTTCTACTGTTTACATGTTCGGTCACATCCATAACATGAAATTTCCCATATGATCGTTTGAACCACCACTTTAAGACTATACTGTACTGGTTCATTCTGTGCCAACTGTCCAAATGCTCCTGCTTGACCATCCCTGATTTGGCTGAAAAAATTCCAGGAGATTCACACAAATCCCAAATTTTATCTCCCCAACTCCTACGCTAGGTCCTTCAAATTTTCAACAGCCATGGCAATATGGGGTCACTGACACAATACAAATTCCAGATGGTGTTCCGGATCACCACCAAAATTTAATCATCTGTTCCTTGCCATATTATCGACATTGTCCAAAACTCTCATCCAAATCCCTGCAGCACAGACAGACAAACAAACAAATGCCGGCAAGGTCAATGCCTTGGCGGAGGTAACAGGTTACCTTGTGTACTGGCCAGACTGTGGTCAAAAAATGTGATGCAGGTAATGAAGGCGTCACAACGCTGGGGCCATGTTACAAGCAACAGCAAGTTCAAGTAACAAACCCAAAGTCCCAAAGTAGAGACCACATCTTGTACAGGTTTTACTTCCTATACATTGTCAAATTCTTAACAAATGAACATACAGGCACAATACCATGACGTCATCCCATGTCCTACTACTGATGCTTTGCAATTTAACCATTTGGATTTCAAGACAAAGGAGGTCTCATGGCTGAAGACTTGAGCTTCTTAAACTGTGTGTTAGTAAATTAGTTGTATCAGTTAAACTCATTTAGAAGGATTAAATGCAATTTAAATACACAGAAAAAAACATAAATGATTATACAGTATAAAACTAAACACACTAATCAAACTAAAGGGTTATATGATGAACTGCTTAGTCTACTAATCGGTCTCTAATAATCGGTATAACCAGGGTTATTACTCAGAAATTTCCCACCAAGAGGGTTAAATCCATTTTAAAAATTAAGGCTTCAATGACAAAAATCATAATATTTTGAATATACAGTACATTGTCCATGGTCTTTTACAATTACAAAATGTTGCTTTACTCATTTTTGATTTTCTTTTTGAATAACACCGAGAAGCATTTTTTGACTGCCAGGACCATAATCAGTAATGAAATCATTAAAGCCATGAGCAGAGTCAGTATGACGTCTATTGAATGATAAGCGATCCAGGACATCCTGAAGGACTGAGTGCGCAGGTGAGGGGCACCTCCGTTCCTCATGACAAACTCAATCCAGAAAATGGCACGGTCCAGAGGCTTCATGGGCTGGTCATGATGGATCCTGGAGAGTCTCTGCATGTTTTCTCTGTAGGATGGCTCATAAAGCACTTCCTTTAGAGCCGCCACAAACACTGACCTGTCCAAAGTGGCAATGTCCACCACCTTAGCAGTTCCCTTTGCCTCCATCTTGGACAGGTTATCAGGCTGATCAAACATGAGCGGCAGACCCACTATAGGGACCCCATGGTAGATTGCCTCTTGGACACCATTCATGCCCCCATGGGCCACAAACACTTTAGTCTTTGGGTGCCCCAGGAGGTCATTCTGGGGCAGCCAGTCCACCAGTAAGGTGTTGTTGCCAAGAGTGGAGGGCTTGGGCCCTTTATATCTCCAGATGACCTTTTGGGGAAGCTGAGCGAAAGCTGCTGCAATCTCCTCTGTAGTGTGACTAGGGAACTCAGCAACCAGAGTTCCAAGGGACATGATGATGAGCCCATGCTCTCCTGAGCTCTGGACAAACTCTTCCAGGTCAGCAGGAAGTGGTCTAGAAGGCTTGCACTGGAATCCGCCAATATAGATCACATTGGGCATAGTTGGGTGTGGATAGTCAAAGGTGAAGTCATATCGCACAAGCCATAAATCTGCATTCTGGAACAAAGACTTTAAATCCACATCTGGCCCAAAAAAACGATGTGAAAATTCTGAGTGATGGGGTTCTATCATCTGTTTTTGGAAGTGTTTACCAAGAACTAAAACAAACCAGTTGAATATTCTTTCAGAGAATGACATGTGATCAGAAAGCCTGCTGCCAAACACAGGGACATAGGAGAGAGGAGAAGGGCCAATGAGGGAGTGAAGGTCTCCATAAAGTGTTGACCTGGCATTGAACACTAGGGGGAGCTGTAGACGATGGGCTAGGAACACCCCAGCAGCAATAACAGGGTCTGTCAGAACCAAGTCGTAGTTAGCTTCCTGGAGTGACTGCATCAGGGACTCATTGGTAAACATGGTTGACATCATTGCACAAATATCCTTATGCATGTGAGAAAATCCTTTTATTAACTCTGTTGCTTGTGCCATATCCCTGTCAGGCTTTCCCTCTATGGTTATATTCAGCAGTTTGTTTACTAAAGAGCCAATGAACTCTTCACCAGCGTTAGCCGACTTCCCAGTGGGAATGGTGAGGGAAGTGTAGTGGGGGGAGTCTTCTTTGATGTACCAGCTGTCTGACGGCCGCACTACAGTGATGCTGTGTCCTCGAGAGTGCAGCTCCACAATGATGATATTCATGTTGATCCAGTGGCTGCCATCTACAGGGAGCACCAGAACTTTCCCTCCTGTGACCCCAGAGAGGCACACAGACAGCAGTGACAGAGCCCACAGTACAGGGATACTCATCCTGAGACAGCTCCTAGGACACAACAAGGACAACAATTCAGAATTGGTCATCTTAACTGTGCATTCACACCAAGATCTCCTAAAGCTGTAAAATCTCTTCTCACTCATATAAATAGCTGCTAAGCTAAATCTGTGTTTGCTCATCACTCTAATCGCTCATGATTCATTTACAGCTGAAGCGGACTTCTTTTAGTTGGTCTAGTCGCCCAAGTTTGTCACTTTAGTCACTCTTGTCCATACAAAGTGAATTACTTCTGGAAATTTTACAGCTTCAGCTTTTGGTGTGAACACACAGTAAGACAGCACCTAGGACAAGAAGGAATCAGCATCCTGGGACAGCACCTAGGACACTACAAGGACAAGGATTCATATATCAGCGTCCTGAGACATCAACTAAGACACTCCAAGGGCAAGAAGGTTTAGCATCCTGAGACATCACCTAGGACTCTAAAAAGACAACAGGAATTCACAAATGAGTATTGTTGTGAAGGACTTGTATTATATTGGGAGGTACCCCCTGCTGGCCATCCATGCGTTCTGGGTTTGTAACTGTTGTGGCTGCGCTCGTGCAGTAATTGGAGCGCGAGCCACGGCAGTTGCATGTTCAGACATGTTCAGTGCAGTGGATGAATCAGCAGGACAGAGGGGAGTTCATCGTGTTCTGGACAGTAGTGATTATTTGAAGAGTTTGTGTGTTCAAATACCGTAAGTTTACCCCTAATAGTTTGGGTGTGACTTATTAATGATTACAGTTGAGTAATATTATGGATGATGTCCGCACGTCTTCGCCGAAGTTAAGTTAAAATGTCATTCAATGCGGTTACCGCGCTAGCCGCGTGTAGTTAGTGAAACCTATTCCTGCCGTGTGACATGGAGAAAAGGATTTTAATTTAGTAATCTGTTGTCTGCCACGGCATGGTGTGTGTATATAAGATGTATATTTAGTGGTGTCATGTGGTACTGTCCTGTGAACTATTTCCTGTGTGTGTTAGTTCATAATTAACCAGGCTAATACTGTAGTCAATACTCATCATGTATAGCCTCTGTTATTAAGGACACATTTTGCCTTTGTTTAATTCTGTAGAAACCACAACAACAACCAGAACCATAATCATATTTAGTACATTATCAAACCCAACCCATAACAAGGACGACTACAATAAGACTACAATAAACCTGAATCTGTTACATCAAGTTTGCATTTTAATAAGATGCCCCACGGTGATTTCTAAATATTTCTAAATCAGAATAAGTCAAAACATATGGTGCCGAAACCCGGGAAGAGAAGTTGCTGTGAAATTAGTCGATGATGTACACTGATCAATCCAGCCATCCACCTGATGTTAGGCCCAGGCGTGAGAAGAGGCCACCAGCTTGGTTTGAGGACTATGATGTTCAGCATCCAAATTATAGGCTTTATCCTCCTTCCCCTAATCAAGTAGCTGGAGGTCAAGACAGCGGCGCGGAGAGGGCAGCCGAGATGGACCCTCTTGCTCCCTACTTACCCACACAGCAGTCTGATTACGCAGGTGCCGCCTCAAGAAGTCCAAGCCAGCCCGGGCTATTCAGACCACTGTACCAAAGCACCCCAGCTTACCCTGCTGCCCCGATACCAGATGCTACATCGGTAATATTGGATGCGCTCAGACAGCTCCAAGTGGATAATCAGAAGCTACATACCACAGTCATTCAGATGCAGCGACAAATAAACACCAGAGCATCCGAATTCGATAAGCTGCCTCCTCCTCCTCCCCCACCAGTTGTGGACCACGCTGATGACCCTCAACCATATGACACGCTTTCAAAAGAGTTCAAAAGACAGCACTGGATAACCTGTTGCCCGATGATGCAACGGAGCGATTTAAATATCAAATATTGGTGGATCATTTGAAATTTGAAGAAGCTCTGCTAATTGCAGATTCTGCAGATACCAACTCCAAGAAACCATATTCCGACACTATGGCATCCCTCACTGACCACTATGGACAGCCTCACCAATTAGCCCTTCGCCATATTGCTGAAATGATGGATGTCCCCAACATCCGCGCTAATGACACTGGCGCGTTCAAGAGGTTTGCACTTCGAGTCCGGGCTTTGCATGGAATGCTTGACCAATTAGGTGACAGTGGTCATGTAGAAATGCAATGTGGGTCTCACGTAACAAGATTGCTGCTGAAGCTGCCACAAGACCTGAGAGCCCAGTTTAAGCGTTACCTGTACCCCAAGGAAATACGCATACCCACCCTGCAACATTTTGCTGAGTGGCTAGATTTCGAGCTGAAAATGCAGGAGACTGTTCGAGACACTCAGCGTTATTGGGGCCACTGACGACCACAAGAAGGAGAAGCGCAGGGAACCAAAGTCCTACAGGGCTGTCAGTGTTTTGCATGGGGCTGAACAGCAATTCAGTACAGCTGCAAGTGATAAACCCCAAGCACCAAGCAGCAAGCAAGCTGAGAGACAGGCCTACTGCCATTACTGTTCTAATGATCAGCATTACCTGAGTCAGTGCTCCAACTTTGGCCAGCTGACCACTGAACAGAAAAGCAGTTGGATAAAGACAAACAAGAAGTGCTGGCGATGTGGGCATGGCCACCAGGCCTCTCAGTGTCGCCTCAAGACCACCTGTAAGAGGTGTAAAGGGAGGCATCTAGAGGCTCTCCATGATGTCAACGCAAGGCCACCCTCTGATGAGAACAACAGTGCAGTCAGTAAGCCAAGTGATGTGTTCTACCTCGATTGACGGTCAGGCAGTAGTCCAGTAATGCTGAAGGTTAGCAAAGTAATTCTGCGAAATGGAAAGGAGAGCATGAAGGCATATGCCATTTTGGATGATGCCTCTGAGCGTACGGTTCTACTTACTACAGCTGCTCGAACACTGAAGTTGCACGGCACACCAGAGGGTCAGAGGTGAAAGTCATACAGGGTCATTCTGTATCATTCTCCATATCCCCTGTCTGCCAGCCAAACAAGGTATTCAAAATACGTGGAGCCTTCACAGCAGAGCCATTAGGCTTAGCCGAGCATACCCATCCTGTGAAGGCACTGCAGCAGAAGTACAAATACCTCAAAGGGCTACCTCTCAAAGACCTTAACCGTGTCCACCCAGTCCTCCTGATTGGCTCAGATTATCCAGAGTTGATCACACCAATTGAGCCAGTGCGAGTAGGTCCCCCTGGTGGACCAGCTGCGGTGAAGACCAAGCTTGGATGGACACTGCAGGGGCCAACCAAGTTAGTGCAACAGCAGCTCCAGTCAAGCCAATGTTTGCATGTGTCCACCTTTTCACCCTCGGCTGAACTGTTCCAGCATGTTGAAAAGCTTTGGCAATTAGATGTACTCCCATACAGGAGCGAGAAGCTTGTGCCTCGGTCACGCCAAGATAAGGAGGCCATTGATATGCTGGAGCAGAAAACTGCGAGTAGATGTGGAGGGGACACAGCGCTATGCCACGCTGCTGCTGAGAGTCAAGAATATGCCCAAGCTGCAAGCTCATAAGGAGGCAGTACTCCCCTTACTGCGCAACACTGAGCGACACTTGGCAAGGGACCCAGAGCGGGCGGCTGCCTATAGAGAGGAGATCGAGAAGCTGGAGCGAGCAGGGTACATTGTGAAAGTCAAGGAGGAAGGGTTGAGCAGTAATGGTGAGTCATGGTTTATCCCTCACCATATGGTAGCTCACAATGGGAAGAACCGCATTGTATTCAATTGCTCCTTCACGCACGATAGAGCCAATTTGAATGACCTACTCCTCCCTGGCCCAACATTGACCTCTAGCCTGCTCGGTGTGCTCCTGAGATTCCATTGCCATCAGTGGAGATATAAAGGGAATGTTCCACCAGGTGAGGTTGTTGCCCCAAGATAAAGCACTGCTTCGATTCCTGTGGAGGGATTTGCAGAAGGAGACCCCCCCTCAGCATATACGAGTGGCAGGTTCTACCATTTGGGACTACTTGTAGTCCGCGCTGCGCCACATTTGTACTGCTGAAACATGTGAGCGACCACAGCGAGCCTGAGGAAGACGTCCGTGTAGCTGTAGAAAGATGTTTCTATGTGGACAACTGTCTCCAAAGCGTGCAAACTGTGGACGAAGCAAAACTACTTGTGGATAAACTGCAGTCTCTTCTGGCAGAGGGAGGATTTCAGCTGCATCAGTGGGCAAGCAACACACCTGAGACCATCAGCCACCTGCCCAAAGAATTGAGGTCAGAAAGTAACGAGTCGTGGCTGAATGCTACCGAGACTGATCCTCAGGAGTTAGCATTGGGCCTCCGGTGGTTCTGCCTTTCCGACACCCTCAGCTATAAATGTCGTCTGCTGGGCCACGAAGTACCAACTATGAGAAACATCTATCGGGTGCTAGCTAGCCTCTACGACCCACTGGGATTCATCATTCCCTTCACCACAAGGGCCAAAGTCTTAGTCCAGTGCCTGTGGAACAAAGCAAGGGACTGGGATGACCCAGCACTGCCCAATGACGCCATACTGATCTGGGCCGAGTGGCAAGAAGAGTTACAGCAACTGCCCCAGATATCCCTGCCACGTTGCTATGTGAGCCCACAGATGGACAGAGCGGCTTGTACCAAATCAATTCACATCTTCTGTGATGCGTCCGAGCGTGCCTATGGCGCTGTGGCTTACCTGCGCTCTGAAGGTCGCTACGGACATGTGGAGATGTCATTCCTTACTGCACGTTCCAGAGTTGCTCCTAAGAAACAACAGTCCATGCCACGCTTGGAACTCTGTGCAGCGCTGACAGGAGCCCAGGTAGCCGCTCTACTTCGCAGGGAACTTACCTTGCCTCTCCATAATGTCTGCCTCTGGTCAGACTCCACAACTGTTCTGACCTAGATTCAGTCGGAGTCTTGGCGGTTTAAAGTTTTCGTAGGCACAAGAGTGGCTGAGATTCAGGAATTGACTACTGAATGCTCATGGCACTATGTTGACTCCAGTAACAACCCGGCCGATGACATCACTCGTGGTAAGACCTTGATGGAATTAGCGAAGGAAGGCATATGGAAAGATGGGCCACCATTCCTGATGCAGTCACCTGAATTTTGGCCCACAAAGCCTTCAGAGGCTGCAACAGACGACGAGGCAGAGACACGGAAAACAGTGTTCTGTAGCCTGGTTACCACCACTGCGCATCCAGCCCTCCCTGACTTCGACCAGTTCTCCTCATTCCGAGATCTGGTCCATGCGGTTGCCCTTTTTCGCCATGGGGCGGCCGTAGGTCAAGGTAGTGCAACAGCAGAAGGAAATAGAGATGGAAATACTCCAACGAGCGCAGCAGGACAGCTTTGGAGAAGAGTACGCCCTCCTATCTGCGGGTAAACCCTTGGCCTCTACCAGTAAGTTGCTCACACTTGCTCCAGAGTTGGACCAGGCTACTGGACTGATAAGAGTTGGAGGACGTCTTCGCCGCAGTCAAGAGCTGGAACCAGAAACAGTCCATCCAGTTGTCTTAGACCCAGCACACAAGGTTACGAAACTTGTAGTGCATGATGTGGATGAAGATCTAAGGCATCCTGGCTCATCCCGCCTATTTGCTGAGATTAGAAGGAGATTCTGGATATTACACGGCCGCGAGGCTGTTAAACGGCATCAACACTCCTGTCCAGAATGCAAAAGGTGGAGAGCGCAGCCCAGAGTTCCCCTGATGGCAGACCTCCCTGAAGCCAGACTGCGATTGTTTAAGCCCCCCTTTTACTCTACAGGAGTTGACTGTTTCGGGCCATTTACAATTAAAGTTGGACGGCGTTCGGAGAAAAGGTGGGGAATACCATTTAAGTGCTTGACAACAAAGGCAGTGCACATTGACGTTCTCACAAGTCTGGACTCCGACACATTTCTGATGGCCTTACGCCGTTTTATTGCCAGAAGGGGGAAGCCATCGGAAATCTTATCAGATCAGGGCACCAATTTCAGGGGTGGGGATCGAGAGCTCCGTGAAGCCTTCCAGGCATCGCATCCTGACCTGAAAGAGCAGTTGTCCAAGCACCAGATCAACTTCAGGTTCAACCCCCCTAGTGCGCCTCACTTCGGTGGCATTTGGGAGAGAGAAATAAGATCAATTAAAGCTGCCCTGTACTCCACCGTACAACCCCAGGCCATACCGGAAGAAGTATTGCTCACCGTACTGATTGAAGTGGAAGGTATCTTAAATTCCAAACCACTCGGATACGTTTCTAGCGATGTTGCAGATGCAGACCCCGTAACCCCAAACTTGTTGCTGATGGGGCGGCTAGACCCGTCACTGCCCCAAGCCATTTACGAGGAGTCGGAGCTCCTAAGCAGGAAGAGGTGGAAAATCCTTGCTGATCAGTTCTGGGCACATTTCATTCGACACTACTTCCCGACACTCCAGACCCGGGCTAAGTGGCATAAGGACACGCCAGCTCATCAGCCTGGAGACATCGTCATGGTAATGGACCCCTCGCTGCCCAGAGCCCTCTGGCCTGTGGGCCGGATTACCGAGGTGCTTCCTGGAGCCGATGGCCGCATCAGGACAGCAGAGGTCAACGTCAATAACAGGCAATACATCAGGCCTGTTGCCCGACTCATCCCACTGCCTGCGGTCCCAGACATGGACTTAGTCCCGCAGCGTCCTTCAAATGAGGACAAACTGGATTTGTAACCAGTTTGGGGGCGGCTGTTGTGAAGGACTTGTATTATATTGGGAGGTACCCCCTGCTGGCCATCCATGCGTTCTGGGTTTGTAACTGTTGTGGCTGCGCTCGTGCAGTAATTGGAGCGCGAGCCACGGCAGTTGCATGTTCAGACATGTTCAGTGCAGTGGATGAATCAGCAGAAGGACAGAGGGGAGTTCATCGTGTTCTGGACAGTAGTGATTATTTGAAGAGTTTGTGTGTTCAAATACCGTAAGTTTACCCCTAATAGTTTGGGTGTGACTTATTAATGATTACAGTTGAGTAATATTATGGATGATGTCCGCACGTCTTCGCCGAAGTTAAGTTAAAATGTCATTCAATGCGGTTACCGCGCTAGCCGCGTGTAGTTAGTGAAACCTATTCCTGCCGTGTGACATGGAGAAAAGGATTTTAATTTAGTAATCTGTTGTCTGCCACGGCATGGTGTGTGTATACAAGATGTATATTTAGTGGTGTCATGTGGTACCGTCCTGCGAATTATTTCCTGTGTGTGTTAGTTCATAATTAACCAGGCTAATACTGTAGTCATTACTCATCATGTATAGACACATTTTGCCTTTGTTTAATTCTGTAGAAACCACAACCACAACCACAACAAC
Source organism: Tenualosa thibaudeaui (assembly GCA_027481765.1). Lineage (NCBI taxonomy): Eukaryota > Metazoa > Chordata > Actinopteri > Clupeiformes > Clupeidae > Tenualosa > Tenualosa thibaudeaui. The sequence goes on from JAIFZK010000007.1 coordinate 27,319,181, forward strand.
AACCAGAACCATAATCATATTTAGTACATCATCAAACCCAACCCATAACAAGGACGACTGTCAAGACTACAATAAACCTGAATCTGTTACATCAAGTTTGCATTTTAATAAGATGCCCCACGGTGATTTCTAAATATTTCTAATCAGAATAAGTCAAAACAAGTATCCTGAGACAAAACCTAGGGAGTGACAAAGACAAGATGTACACTTATTTCCTATCAGAAGGCAAAGCAGGCCTGTACACTATTAAAAACATATTACAATTTGAATTGGTATTATTATCAATTTTACACATAACAGTTGTTGATAACAGCTGTTAAAAAAAAAGACAGTTCAATAATGTCTTGGGTAACACTTTATTTGAAGGTGTCTACATGAGCCTGTTGAAAACATGACATGCATCGTGAACATTAATGACACCTCATTATTGTTTATGACTCTTGTCATTAAGTGGCATTGTAATGTAAAGTTGACACTGTTTGGGATGCAGAAAACCCTTAATGACAACAGGTGTATAGTTCTTATGTAGACACCTTCAAATTGTTACAGTATTAAGCATGACAAAGATTAGCATTTCTAAACAATTAGCGATGTACTTTGTCTGTTAATGAAAAAAGAAAATTCTTTTCCTAACCAGTGTCTCAGGAAAACGCGTCTCACCAAATAATAATAATAAATAATGTTATGACAACACACGGCAAGCATAATTCAAGTAGGAAATATATATGCCTCTGAATAAACATGAATGTATCCTAAAAATAAATGAAATTGTACTGCTGTCAAATTCAATAAACACTGAAAACAAGGTGAAGGGTCTTCATGTTCTCATTCCAGTCACGTACTCTGGTAATGGGCCAGTCCCTCGCTATTTAAGTTTTGATCCATTTGGCCCTAATGAGCTGAATGCATGTGAATGTGTGAATGCAGTCTGAGACTGGACATATCCTACCTGTTCCTGAACTGTTTCGGGATTGTGCTCCAAGGTTGTGGTTTCATTGGAATGTGTGCTTGAAAAAATTCCAACATTATAGTATGACCTTGGTCTTATGTAACCCTAGGGTTAATTATTGCCTCCGGATACCATTTTTGTCCTTTTCAAACAGCAGACACAAGACATGGTCATAGCTGGGTCCCTTTTGGATTGTAAGTCTATTATCAATCCTGATATACAGTATATACAGTATATACATCAAAACCCAACCAGTCTTTTTAAAGACCAACACCCCAACCTGTATTGTTACTGTCCCCATCTCAGCCCTAGCCAGTACTTTGTTTTGTTTTGTTTTAACTGCTAGCATGCACTACCCCTCTGCCTTTTTCACCGAGCGTGTTCAAAGTTTACCTCATGCTCTCTTTCGGCATTCTAGGCAGAATTGATGCAGGAATACCCTCAACTGTGTGACGTTGCCTTGAAGATTCTCTGCACTCAAAACGAAATACCGTAATCGTGCACAAATCAAGGATGACTTGAGGCTATGTTTATCAAACATTGTGCCAAAAATTGAGGATCTTTGCAAGGCAAAGCAGGCTCAGGTCTCATATTAACATTGTTTATTTGCAAGCTTCTGTAAAATGCAGATGCCATGCCTACTGTTAGGCCTAGTAATAATAATAATAATAGAACATAAATTCATGTCAGAGGTCTGGTGCCAAGTCCTAGTTATAGCAATAGCCTAGTAATGAAAATAGGCCTACCACTTACTACTGCTACTACTACTGCTACTGCTACTGCTACTGCTACTACTACTACTACTAATAATAATAATAATAACAATAATAAATAATAATAATAAATGAAAGCACATTAGTCTAGTTCTATTGCCACGTATAACAATAGCCTAGTAATGATAAGCCTACCTATTGCTATGGATGATAATAACAATAATAATAATAATAATAATATCATTAATAATATCTTCAAGCTCACATTAGAAGTCTGGTAATGCAAATTATACGTCAACAATAGCCCAGTAATGATAATAGACCTACCTACTGATGATGATGATGATGATAATAATAATAATAATAATAATAATAATAATAAGTGTGGGCCTTACAATAGTCTAGCCTAGGGCTATCTATCTATCTATCTATCTATCTATCTATGCAAGGTGGTGTAGTAATGTGTAATTAGTCTCCCTGTTAAAGACTGCAATATGATCTACATACAGTGGTATATGTAATATGGAGAAAGATGTGTCTCAATTTTTGTTATGTCACATGTAGAGGTATGTCTTAAAAAGGTTTCGGCTATTTTGTTATTTTTAGACCTAGTGCTTTACATCAATTGGGACCAGTCACATCATACGATGCGCAATAAGAATAGTCCTTTGTTCGTTACGAATGAACGGGTCAGCTCAAGTTGAGTGCTGTTAAGGGTAAACAAATAATCATCCTAAACTACATTTTCAGAAACCCTTTGCCACCGAGATGGGATGTAATATGCTTCAAGGCACTTGGCATGACTTAACGTAATACTGTGTTACATGTGCACTGTATTCAAATGCATTCATGTAGTACATACTAAAATGTCCAATAAAACAAGTGAGGAGAACAAGCAAGCTAGCCAGACCTACGTCAAAAATGTTCTGTGGACTGAGCCCAGCATGTTACATGGTACCTCAGTGCCTTAGTTTGTCCTGTCCACCACTGATGTATGGAATGGGCATTTGGGAATGACAAACACAAATACACATAAATACACATAATCCCACTTTATGCTGTGTCATTCTCCCTCACAGAGTCCCATTTGGGAATCTAAATACCACTTTATGCTGTGTCATTCTCCCTCACAGAGTCCCATTTGGGAATCTGAATACCACTTTATGCTGTGTCATTCTCCCTCACAGAGTCCCATTTGGGAATCTGAATACCACTTTATGCTCAGTCATTCTCTCTCACACACATACAGTGTCACCTGCACCATGACAGTTACACAACGCCACACCCATATGCACTAGTACCAGGGGTTAAAGTAGGCCGATGCAGTCTGGGACTGCACAGAGTACAAGATCCAGAGGCGGTGCGTACTACCGCTAAGAAAAATGTAGACATGGCGTTTGAGCGCACTGAGAGTGAGACTCCCGTGTCTAAACGCCTTTTCTCCAACTAATTTTTTGTCTATGCTTTCGTCCAATATAGTCCTTTGTGGACGCCATTAGGTCTGTCTAAGGTGGCTGAAGTCAAAATGTTGAAACACATAGTGTTTCACCTAATGCCGGGTTTTAATCTAGAGTCGGGGTATTCCGTAGGTGGACCAAGTCCGGTTATGGACCCAGATAAGGTTTCATTTGGACACAGACCTATCCAGTCATGGGTAAAAATCTGCGTGCTAATTATCCATCATATATGTGATATTTTCACAAGGCACAAATAACAGATTCCAACCTATTTACGTAGATGCCCGCACAGTGTTCAATCGTTTAGGACCGCTTGCATCTCCACGTCCTCCATAGCTGTAGCTGCGCATTCAGTCTCCGCCTCTCAGCCTCTTCAAGTGTGTCGTGCGATTACATTCGAAGCCCGTTGGTCTACCTTCCAAATTATTTATAAGGGAAGAGACCTTCTGTGCTTCTGACAGGATACATATTAAACATTGGCGTACAGCACAAGCAACAGTCTTGAAAACCAAGTTCAGATTCCTGCCCACCCTTAATTTATCATTACTGGAAGGCTGACTCGGGGGTTGCACCAAGTTGAGAAGTTCTTGGAGTCTGCTCATGTGAAGGTAGATCTTGAGATCTTTGGGCTATACTTGATTTAGAAGTTCTGAGTTTCGCCTGATATAGTAGGCTCAATAACCTGTTCTGGGGTTGACATTTTCTCAGTCAGTAGCCACTGACCAACCTGCCGAAAAATACGCCAAATTGTGAAGGAGAATAAGAAATGTAAACCCACGTAATCAGGGGAACTACCGACCCCTACAGGTTCCTTGTTGGACAGAGGCAACAAACCAGGAAACTGCCACCAGAACGAAATTTTATAGGGAAGTTTTATTACACAATTTGATTATTAGTAACAAAAGCTAAATGAGGGGGTTCGCTGGTTAAGTAAAGTGCAATGTGCTGATTAATAAATAACAATAAATACACACTTCAATCAACAAGGTATACACAAAACCATAGGTTGATATCAGCAATAAATAGATCAGGTGAGTTCACACGGTTCCCAAGAGAAATAAATTCATCAATGCTACGTCACAGACACAGTAAAATACACATTGCCAACATCTTCACAATACAACCACTACAAGCATTGTGCAAAACACAGCAACCAAAGGCGGAGTACATCACTTCTCCCATAGGCACTACACATAAACTTACCCACACTAACTCGTCGCGACGAAAGGGGAGCGGAACTCTCACCTACGTCCCGGCACGACAGCGATTGGCCCCGATTGGCTCAGCAGTCCACTCTTTGTCCCTCGCAAAAAGCCCCGTTCAAACCCAACAACCCCAATATATCATATTGCTCATTACCCGATTAAACACAGGTGTGCTGCGGCCTCTACATTGCGGTATAGCTGGACTCCGCCTCCCAACGGGAAGCACAACATTGAATGCCCAGTCTACAGTAATCTTTACAGACCTTTGGACCTTTGGAGACACGGACATCCAGTAGAGAATGATGAGTGAGTAAAAAGAACGGAGAACGTGAGGAGGTTACACACGTGACCACAGGGAAGGGAAGGGATCAGTAAACTGGCCAGTCACAGGACATGACATCAATCACCACCTTCTCTGGAGACGTCAGACGTCACTTTCAAGTGGCCCTAGATAAAATGTGGAACCATGGATTAGAGCGGGGAAATACTGAGAGTGGCCGTGGACCGTTTTTTTAACCAACAGTCTAAAACAACAGTGCTGCTCTGAAAATGCCTCAAAAACAAATCCCAGAAACTTGTGGGGTGAGCCATTCCTGTCTCAACAGGACATGTACTCAATAGACATGTTGCTCCCTAGAGATTGGAACCACACATGTACATTATTCACATGGAGTGCTATAGAGAGCTGCTAAGCATGTAGAACTTACTGGCCAAGTAGAGCCATCACTGTGTCCAGATTATCCTCAGAGGCAGGAATAGTTTGTGGACATGCATTTCTAATCCACTCTCAGAAGATTAGGCTATGGTGAAATTCCTGTTGCATGAATGAAAATATGCAAAAGTGCAGCCAAACATGGAGTGTTGGTGGATCTGTAGGAACTTGCCCACAAGATATGTCCACAGATTTCAACACCCACTGTGTGTGTGCAGTGTGTGTTCCCTGCATGACATTCTTCTTGATAACTACTACAACTAATTTGTACAAATGTAACTTTTCCATATGTTGTGTGCAGACAGTTCTGCATATACTATAAATGTTTGTACTGTAAATGTTTGTACTGTAAATCTTCTTGTCTTATAGAGCGTCCATACTATTGTGTGTAATACATTTGAGTGAATTTTCAGCCACTAAGAGGTGCTAATGTTTATTGGTATGATAATGCACGTACTCTATACAAGAGAAAGAACTTCTAGTTTTCCTATTGGTTTCATAAGAAACACTTTACATGAGCACACACATATTCACCGTTAACTAGTTTACTAGCCCTTTGACACTGACAGCCGTGCAGTGCCCCAAATTCACACCCATTCTTCTCTGTTAGGTTACTCGCAAAGTTGACAGAATATGGAGACTATAGGGAGGTAGTACAACAGGAACAGTTATTCTCCTCCAGTAATACTCTATCCATAGGAACAAAACACTGGTAATAAATAACCAATAATGATGTCTTTTTTTAATTGAGAATAACTCTTCTTGTTGTACTACCACCTTGTAACCCCATATTGAGCAAAGCATGTTAAGATTTACATTATTCGTACACAACAACTAACTTATTTACTACAAATAGCCAGTCATCAGATCAACCTGGAAAAAATCATGGTCATGCAGAATAAGGTATTATTAAGTGATTTGACATTTGAACAAATGTCTTCCATCATGATTTTAGTTTTTAGTTCATCATGGCTAGCCACAAACTACTAACCTTTAAAATGTCTTCTATTAGGAGAGGTGAAACGCCATCATAACTTTATAATCAGGTTTATTATGTTATACATCAGTGGTTCCCAAACCTGTGCACCCCGAGACACTTTGGTGTCCTGCCGAGTAGCCCTGCACCAACACATCATTACTGCTCATACAAAATGTGAACACACATCACCTATATATAGTGACAACTGGGTTGTATTGTGAATAGATTTCATGGATTTATTTATAGATTATTTTTACACAGATTTATTTTGTGTAACCTTTAGAGTACAACACACTTGACAACCACTGTCATACATCATTCATTTTTTACTTTCTTTTTGAATAACACCGAGAAGCATTTTTTGACTGCCAGGACCATAATCAGTAATGAAATCATTAAAGCCATGAGCAGAGTCAGTATGACGTCTATTGAATGATAAGCGATCCAGGACATCCTGAAGGACTGAGTGCGCAGGTGAGGGGCACCTCCGTTCCTCATGACAAACTCAATCCAGAAAATGGCACGGTCCAGAGGCTTCATGGGCTGGTCATGATGGATCCTGGAGAGTCTCTGCATGTTTTCTCTGTAGGATGGCTCATAAAGCACTTCCTTTAGAGCCGCCACAAACACTGACCTGTCCAGAGTGGCAATGTCCACCACCTTAGCAGTTCCCTTTGCCTCCATTCTGGACAGGTTATCAGGCTGATCAAACACTAGAGGCAGACCCACTATAGGGACCCCATGGTAGATTGCCTCTTGGACACCATTGGTACCCCCATGGGCTACAAACACTTTAGTCTTTGGGTGCCCCAGGAGGTCATTCTGGGGCAGCCAGTCCACCAGTAAGGTGTTGTTGCCAAGAGTGGAGGGCTTGGGCCCTTTATATCTCCAGATGACCTTTTGGGGAAGCTGAGCGAAAGCTGCTGCAATTTCCTCAGTGGTATCACTGGGGAGATCAGCTAGCAGAGTTCCAAGGGACATGATGATGACCCCATGTTCTCCTGAGCTCTGGACAAACTCTTCCAGGTCAACAGGAAGTGGTCTAGCAGGCTTGCACTGGAACCCGCCCATGTAGACCACATTGGGCATAGTTGGGCGTGGAAACTCAAAGGTGAAGTCATTCCTCATGAGCCAAATGTCAGCATCTTGGGACAAGGAGAAATAGTCGACATCAGGGCCAAAGAATCGCTTGCAAAAAGCTGTGTAGTGAGGCGCAACAATAGTTTTAATTTGATATAAGGTAAAGATATAAGTCATCATGTTCTTAACTCTCTGAGAGAATGTCATCTTGTCTGTCAACTCAGCTCCTGGGACAGGAACATATGAAAGAGGGGTGGGGGCGATGGCAAAGTGTCCCTCTCCATGGATGGTCCACCTCACATTAAACACCAATGGAAGACCAAGACGTCGGGCCAGAAAAACTCCACCTCCTATGCCTGGATCAGTCAAGACCACGTCGAACTTGGCATCTGTGAGTAATTTCATGAGAGCCTCATCTTGAAACATCTTTGTCATCATCTCACACATTTGTCGATGCAGCTCTGAGAACTTGTCAGCGATTTCAAGCTCCAGCATCAGGCGAGTCAAGAAGATCTTTTGTTCTTTCCGAATCTGCAGCTGTCTCCTTACAAAAGAGCCAAAGAACTCTTCATCAAAGCCTCCAGCAGTGGAGACAGTGATGGCCTCATAGTAGGGAGACTCCTCTTTGATGTACCAGCTATCTGACGCTCGCACTACAGTGATGCTGTGGCCTCGGGAGTGCAGCTCCTCAATGATGACCTTCATGTTGATCCAGTGGCTGCCATCCAATGGGAACACCAGTATGTTACCTCCATAACTCACGGATAGAGCAACGGACAGCACCAAGAATGTCCAGGTGAAGTGAAGCATCTTCACTAATCTGAGAGAAAAGAAGACAAATGACAACTCACTGTGTGACTTCAGCATACTAGGCTAAGATGTAATTTGTTAAAATGTAATCTGCCTCACAAAATCCTAACTATGCTAGATCACAGAATATCCAATATAACAGTAACAGTCTCATTTTATTCCTAAATTACAGGAGCTAACAAACAAACAGATCCAAACAAATCCATTATTATTTCTGTTTCCAGCACATTTTGAAAGGAATGATATGTCAACTTTGGTGAATACAACAGGCTTCGTAAGTAAACAGTAACATTACGATAACGAATAACGATATCTGGTTATGTTGGCTAGTATGAAACCCTTGCAAGCTTACCGTTGCAAAGTGTCTGTTTACAATCTCCAAGCAGTAGATGTATAATTTCTTCCTCAGCTTCCTCTGAAATTTGATATTCCAAGAAGTTTTGTTCTGCTTCTCATGCAATTCTGACATTAGCAAACTAATGTAAATATATTCACTCAATGTGCCATCAGGGCAGCGAATCAGAACACAGCTCATTATCATAGTTGGAAAAACAGGCGCTTTACTCGAGGGGCTATATCTATTTCAACTCACTTGAACCTGGTTCCCCAAGGGAACTTGGCCCATTCTTTGTAAACCCACCACCCAAAACCAACTGACCACTTTGGGCCATCTGTGTGATAATACCACCCTCTACCATGTACAGTTGTCGGAGAATTAACTATTTAAAAAGTTAATGCCAAATTTAACGTGGCCATACTGTTCTGTATACAGGGACTGAATTCTATGTAATTCCTTTACAGAGGATCTTCGCCACTTGTAACAAATGTTGTTAGAAAGCTTCATGCACTTTTATTCGGTAAAACAATGATGCAAAACTGCTAACAGCTAATTGACTTTAAAATGACTAATGCCTCACTGACAAGGTGAACTCTTGGTGCCGCATAAATGTGTATGCATGTTATGTCAGAGGGCAAGGGTGTGTGCGTGGGTGTGTGTGTGTGGAACGTGCATGTGTGTCATAAATGTGTATGCATGTTATGTCAGAGGGCAAGGGTGTGTGCGTGTGTGTGTGTGTGTGTGTGGAACGTGCATGTGTGTCATAAATGTGTATGCATGTTATGTCAGAGGGCAAGGGTGTGTGTGCGTGTGTGTGTGTGTGTGTGTGTGGAACGTGCATGTGTGTCATTCCACTGCTGTTATAATCTGTGCAATATCTTGGCAAATGTGCAATCATTACCAAACCAATAGTTACACTTATTTTTAATGTCTCCCCCCTCCCTTATTATTTATATATATATTTATTATGCTCTTTGATGTTTGTATATGTTGATGTATATGTTTGTATATGTTGATGTATATGTGTGTATATGTTGATGTTTTTTATGTTCTTACACCTTTGTGGCCTTGCCCACAAATTAGGTTGTCCAGGTGACTTGAACTTGAAGTGAACTTGAACTGGAATTTACTGCACTGATTTGCTATCTCCTGTGCCATCTCTCCCCATGGCACTTTCATTCCAGACCCAAGAATAACCAAAATTATTTTAAACATATTCTATTTTGTTGTCAATCAAAGATTTTCTAATCAAAGATTAACGTGTTAATTTAATTTTAATTGCACTAATGTTTATTACCAAGTCCAATCACTGCATCATAATTGCTTGAGAGAGAAACCTTGACTTGTTCTTATCAACAGTCCTATGAGCACAATTATGTTGTTGCATCCTCCCCTTGCTTTACCTCATAAGCGATTAGCAGAGTAGCAAACAACTACATTCAGTAGAGACATTACATTTACATTTATGCATTTAGCAGACACTTTTATCCAAAGCAACTTACTAAGAGGATAAACATTGAAGCTAGAAGGTGGAGAGTGAATCAGTTGCTCTGGCAGCATCAGAAACAATCACCAGCTAACTTAATGACACAAATACACCGCATGCCAAGTGCCGAGAAAGACGGCGGGTTGGGCTAAACCAAATCCTCTACAAGGGGAGACACCTTCTCAGATGAGTAAACAATGTAAATTTAAAAATCAACAAATGATTTATGCCAGATAGTTACTGATTTTTGAAGGCTGCGATCATACATACTAGATTTTAGAGTTCCACTCTGGACCGATGTCAGCTGGAGATCTCAGCACTGGGAGGATGCAACTCAAGGAGCAGGCACAGGTTATCCAGGAGGAACCACTCATTCATCTACATCTACACTACACAGCAACCTGTTGACTGAGCTGGGCGGACACAAAAACACTCCCATTGCCCAGTGCACAGAGGGATAATCCCTCCCCACAAGTGGGATTGTGTAATGAACACGAGGAAAACAAAGATCCAAAGATCACCTGCAGCAGTAAACCCACCTGAACCAGAGGGTATCTGAAACCCAGGGAAAAACACATGGGGAAAAAAGAAGCCATCTACAGAAGCCATCTACATCTACAGACAATACTGTTGCTGATGTATAAACATAATTTATTTCCTCTAATTAATAATTTCTCCCGTACTGAGATCAGTTCACCTCCCATTTCCAGGGCCAAAACTAGTGTGGAAATCTAAGTTGTAATGGCACATTTAACTCTAACCAAATCTAAAAGTGCAGCAAACACATTGTTGTTGTAAACAGCGCTTTTAAATGCAGTTGTTTACTCATCATTCTTGTAAACAATGCTTTTAAATGCAGTTGTAGACTAAGTCCATGGGAAACTACACATCCATATGGTTTGACACTGACATCTTCCTTGGTTCTGCCGAATGCACAGCTGTCTGTCACTATATAAACCCACCCTATCCTGAATAAGCAGTTGTGATTGGTTCTCAGATTTTACAGTGATTCGGAAATGGGCTAATTCTAGATAGACCTGCAATGCAAATTGAAATGCAAATTTAAATTCAAACTCAAATTCAAATGGGAAAATTGAATGTGGAAGAGGATACACCACTAACTGACACTTTTACTTTTTTACAAAAAGATTTTTAATCTTTTAATCTTTAATTTATAACAATGATCAAAGTAATCAAAGTAACAGTGTATACATTACCCACAATTGCAATATAGTTTCCAATGAAGTCACATGCCATTAGAAAAAAAGATGCTCTCGGTTGATGCAAGAAAGTGTCTACAGCGTCACAGGACGATTGGACAGGCTGGTGAGAAGAGCTGCTGGCTGGTGGTGGGCGTGGATCTGGAGTCACTGACATCAGTTGCGGATATAAGGACCCTGAGCAGACTGCTGATTATAATGGACAACGGCTGCCACCCCCTGCACACCTTTCTCCAAGCAGAAGAGCATGTTCAGCAGAAGGCTCCTGTCTCTAGTTTGCAAAACAGACAGGTTAGCCACTTGTCCAGTTTGCTAGATTTCCTGTATGGTCAATACACCACACTGTCTTTTTGTCTATATGGACAGTTTGCAACTTCAACTTCAATTTTTGTTTATGTATAGTTAATGGAACACAATTGAATCTTCCTTTGTATTTTTGTAGTATGTATGTGTGTGTGTGTCATGTGTCTGTGTGCTTATGTATGGATGTATGTTGTGTATAAGCACTGGACACCTTAATTTCCTTCTGAATAAATAAAGTATCCCCATCTCTGTCTATCTATCTATCTATCTATCTATCTAGATCATCAAAACAATCAAATGGAAGAAATATTTTTGCATGCCATGTACATCAAACAAATGTCTCCAGAGGTGGAGGGGTCAGAGGGATTATTCCTTTTAGCCAGACACAACATTTAAAATAGCATACACCTTCTGCAAATATCTGGTACTGAGTAACAATAGTTGACGGGTGTGTCGTGCAGTATTAAAGTCTGGTACATGGTGGCGGCTGAACAACAACTGTCATGAGGATGGAAGAGGGAAGATGGCTTCTGCTTTCTGTTCAGCTGAAGGGGGGGATGTCCTGCTGAGAGAAGGGCTGTAGGAAAAAGCCCAGGGTTCCAGCGACACACACGACCACAAAGACCCACAGGAAAAGACGGTCCACCACCATAGCCACAAACTTCCAGTCCTCTATGACCTGCCAGAGTTTGGAGAAGAGAACTTGTCAGGCTTAGCACAAGCAGAGATAAGTTCCCATTTACACCTAATCTGTTTTATATTTCAGTGAACCTAATCTGAGGTCTGTGCCTTCAGATATCCAAGAATCTTATGTTTGACAGTAAATCCTAGTGTTATCAAAAGTTCCAATTTGCTGCTTTATAACTCTGAAAGCCTTTAATGAAGACCACTGGAGTCGTGTCTAATCAGTGGCCTAATTATCTTGTGTCAAATTATCTTGTGTCAAACTCAAACTCACCAGCTGGTCCTCCTCCTCCCCGACCAAACGCTGGGTGATAAACTCCAGGCCCTCAAGAGCCATTTGCACAGTGGGGTTCTTCTCCGAGTCCCTACACTCCTGCCAAGGTGCAGCCCTCTCACGCTTTTCACCTGAGAGCCCTGAGCACCTCCGTAAGTCATCATGTTTAGAACTGCAGCCGTGGTCCTGGTGGTCCACCTCGGAGCTGGAGCTGAGCAAGCCAGAGGCTGAGGAGGTGCTCACTGAGCCCGAGGAGACCTCCTCAGTCCTGGGTGTGGGTCCAGGCTGCTCCCCCTTAGCCCTGCGCCAGCGTAGGCGCTGTTGAGCGGAGTTGTTCTGGGGCCGCCTCATGAGTAGCAGAGCAGGGAGGCTGACCAGGAACACACGCCTAACCCAGAGAGGCATGGTGTGTGTGCTAGGGGCGCGGTGGTGCAGGTTCAGCACACACACACTTGTGACGATGGAGAAGGTGACCAGTACCAGTGTAAAAGTCAGGTACTTCCCGATGAGCGGCACATCCAGGGAGGTGGGTGGCACGATCTTGGAGATGAGCAGGAGGAAGACGGTGAGCGCCAGCAGAACCGATATGCAGAGTGTGATCTTCTCGGCGCTATCAGACGGCAGGTAGAAGACTAGGATGGCCAGGGCAGTGATGAGCACGCAGGGGATGATGAGGTTGATGGTGTAGAAGAGAGGCTTCCTTTGGATGAGGAAGTCGTAGGTTATGTCCACGTAGGTTGGGTCAGAGGGGTTCACTGTGCGCCTCCCGGGCAACGCCAGGATGTCCCACTCTCCGCTGGGCGTGAAGTCGTCCATAGTGGCCATCCGGGTGCGGAGCACCAGGTCAACCTCTGTGTAGTCATAGGTCCAGGAGCGGAACTTGAGGGTGCAGTTCTGGCGGTCGAACGGGAAGTGCTTGACCTGAATCCTGCAGGAGCTCTTGTAGATGGCAGGGGGCAGCCAGTAGACCAGACCGCTGGCAAACACAATGGCGTTGGTGAACACTGTCACCTCGTACTCTCCATCAGCACTGGCCGAGGGACAGCAGGAGAAAGACTAAGAGTGAAGAACTACCAATCAGACGCAAAGTGAAACACGATACACACTTGCAGTGCAGTGAAATTAATAGAAGAAAGCAAAGACAAATACACTCTGTTACTAACGTGACACATACTTGTTGCATCATCAAAGTAATGACACATACACTGTGTTGCATCATCAAAGTAATGACACATACTTGTTGCATCATCAAAGTAATGACACATACTTGTTGCATCATCAAAGTAATGACACATACTTGTTGCATCATCAAAGTAATGACACATACTTGTTGCATCATCAAAGTAATGACACATACTTGTTGCATCATCAAAGCAATGACACATACACCGTGTTGCATCATCAAAGCAATGACACATACTTGTTGTACAGCACAATATCTGGAAGCCACAAATGCTTTGAGGGAATTCTGAGTTTGGTGATTCCTTGGTACTTGGAGGGGTCCCACGTCAATCTGAAGTCCTGCCAGCTCTAACACAGAGGAACCATCAGCTTGCCACAGATCATGTGGCATCACACACACACCATGGAAGATGACACACAGATCACTCTTTAATATTCAATGGTTTCTGTTGTGGGGAAATGAAATAAACTCCAAACCTGTGTGAGCCAGACATTGGTCACCATGATTTGTTCCCTTTCATTCTACAGAATAAAAACAAGACTTGATTCGAACAGACAGAAACTGACACACAAAAGGAAAAAGTACCAGTAAAGTGCCACCCAAACTGGTGTGCCAGAGATGGATGTGGGCATGGCAATGTTGGAGGATGCCACGGTAACTCACCACACTGATGAGTTGTGCCAGAGACACCTGCAGACTGACGGTCACTCGCTCGCTGTGATTGGCTGCTGGCCTGATGAGCTTGTTGTAGCGATTGTCTCCTAGCAACCAGTTCATCAGGCGCTCCTCTGTGCTTTGGTAATCACTACCTGGAGGACACATATATACACACACACACACACACCTGTGTGTTAGCTGGGTTTTGCACACCTCTGTTACCTGTCTCTGACACTAAACACATGGCTGTCTGTAGCATACCTGTGCATCAGCTACAGGCTTAGTGGCAAGACAGTACACAAACATACAGGGTAGTATGCCCCTAGTATCTCACCTAAGGGTAGTATGCCCCTAGTATCTCACCTAAGGGTAGTATGCCCCTAGTATCTCACCTAAGGGTAGTATGCCCCTAGTATCTCACCTAAGGGTAGTATGCCCCTAGTACACCTAATGTGTGGGATTCCATCCTTTTACAGATATTCACACTATTCGGACATCCCTGGATTCATCTGAAGAAACTCTAACATTGTTCCGCTCAGAGGTGTCTACTGATGACCTATAACAGAATACAGAATCACACAGCAAGGCAAGACGTGTTAAAGCAGGGAAGAAGAAATGCCCTTACCTGCTATGAGACATGACTGGCAGAAGAGGAAGAGAGGGAGTAGATCCATAGCTCCTTCCACTGCACTCTGGGGCTCTAGACTCATGGACTAGGGGAATCTAGGGCAGAGAATAGAACTCTGGCACGCCCTTCCTCCCTAACCCTAATCCACATTGATAAAGACACTGGAGAGAAATATAAAGACTCTTCACTGGTCATTTATATGAAGCCAGCCAACCCAGATTGGATCAGGCATCACGAAAGTTATTCACTGTAAAGCCATTCCCTGTGTTCTTGCCAGTACAATCTCATAGGAGGAAACAGGGCAAACAGCCTTTTGCTAGGCACTCAAATGATATTTGAGGAATTTAACTCTTCACATGGGCCAGACCTGCAGACCGTTATACTGGGCCAGAGTCTCATCTCATTGCAGGACTAGTGGACCTGGAGCTGACAGAACTGCCAAGTGATGGGACAGAGGGTGGGCGGACTGTTCAGGGCTGCAGAGTAACCCAATGAGATTCAGTCCTTCACAGGAGCCGAGTTGGCAGATCTGGGTTGTGTTGGGATAGATATGCCATTCAGATTCACAGAACGATTAACATACATCAAGATAAATGTTCCTAATGAGAACACATCTCAACTGTATGCTACAAGTAAATGTGTTCTGTGTGCGAGTCCTTCACGAGAACATCTCAACTGTACAAGTGAATGTGTCTGAGTTAGGCACTATTACACCTGTCAGTTCTGAACAAGAACATCTTAACTGTATGTAAATATGTATGTCTGTGTGTTAAGCACTAGTAGCCCTATTAGTTCCTACTGGGAACATCTCAACAGTAGGCCTATAAGCAAAGAAAACTGCTAGAGGTGTGTGTGTGTGTGTGTGCACAGCCCTGTGGAAGTACTCCTTAAACCTTTCCCATCACTTCCCACTTTAGAGGGTGAGGAATTTTCAGCTCACAGCTCTCAACTCCCCAGCAAAATGCTGACATTAACAGAATAAATAAATAAAAAATATTTTTTTTTACATGATAAATCCACCTTGCATTTTTCTCCCACTCTTTTGGATCTAATAACCTTGGTTTCATTTTTAATGTAGGTCTATTACTGCATGTTGTTTGGCTGTTCTGGATTTTATTCGCTTAAGAATAAAAGTTAAGATTGACAGTTCACTCATATATATAAAAATCTGCAACTGTAGGGGAAGCTCTGGAGGTAAAAAAATTGCAGTCTTGCCTGGTGTCTTCTCAGTTTTTCACAATTGCAAAAACACATTCTACCTTTCTCAAAACTGTCAATACAAACCCCATTTTTCAAACTACATTCTCAAAACCCTTGAATCTTGTTACAAAACTGGACAATCACCTCAAAACTTTTAACTGTGCTCAAAACCAGCTAATGGTCTTAGTTCCTTCACATAGCTGGCAAAATGAAAATCCTCCACAGCAGTGATTACACAACGCATCAAACAATGGGACAGTTCAGGAACATTAATTAGGCTGCTAGTTGCAAACTTAATTTTCAGTACTGTATTGCAATGAATAAACATTTACACTGTGTTCCAAATAGGGTCAGAGTTCACCCCATAAGGCAAAAATGCATTATCTGTCCCCATAGGGCCCATGTACGATTTTTGATTCAAGAATAAATCAATCAAGAGCACATACACATACAAGGTATTTCAATGGAATTACTGTAAATGGCTTTGAAAACAATGTTTTTTAATGGGCATGGCTGAAACAGGTAGTTCACTGTTCCAGTAACATTCATATTCACATTCGGCATGGCCAGAGCATACAAACAAGTTGGTTCTCTGATGATGATATAATTTCGTAAGGAAACTGAAATTATTAAATAATTGTGATCCTATATTCTTGCATAGTCAGTGTTGCCTGTTTCTTGAATAATTCCCACAGATTGCTAATCCGCCTACACTGACTCCTGTATTACTCACAGTACAGGGGACTGGTAATCAGAGAACAAGCACATCATCATAAAATTCTTTATTATTCATAAACTTGATACAAGTTTACAAATTTTGTACACAGTCAAAACTTCACTTGCAATGCAAAAGAAACCCCAAGCCTAACCCTGAACATGGCGTGAAGCTGAACAGCTCAACTATCTCTACATGGCACCAGATCAGAACTCATGACTGGCCTCCGGGGCCCCAGAGGAAGCTGCGGCAACAGTCAAAGACAAGCTAGCTATGGACCTCCATCTCTGAGCAGGCTTCCCGATGGAAGCCACAGTCCAGGAGAGTCTTTGAGACTCTCAGCTCTCCCGGAAGAAAGCTGTGGGCCAGACCAATGTTAGAGACTTTGAGTATCAAAGCTCATTCTGCTCACTGCCTAGAGACGGGACATGGCCCATTGGTCCCGCCCTTCTGACCCGGGCCTCATCACTGGTACCCGCTCATGGATTTCAGCAGCAGGCTACATGGTGCACTGTCATGTGACGCTGTGCAGGTCAACCAGAGCTCAACTAGGAAATGATGAACTATTTATCCCGCCCCTGGCTCAACAGTCAACACACATTATATTCCTACCTAAGACATATTATACAACAGGGTTAAATTCAGTGTTGGATATGACATGATCTTGCAGGAGGCACATTTTTAGCAGACTGTGCAAATCCCAATCAAGGCAACAAGAGCACTTGTCACAGCTCTCATTCCCAGGGTTAATGTCTGAGCGCATATTTGGGAATAACAGAAGAAGCAGCATGAAGCGTAAGGTTGACAACGTTAGCGTTAGCTTCCAGGGCACGGATGCCAGCACAGCTCCAGTGTGATGGGCAAGGAAGAACTCTCTCCCATCACCAGCACACAGCTTCTCCAGGCTGGGGCTGAGAAGGAGGCAACCTATTGCATTCATGGCATTCACTTTTAAAGGCTAGACTTGTTCCTGAGTTTCCACACCAGATAAATGGATGGAGAGAGATCTTTAAAGAGAGATGGCCCTCTGAACACACTCTAAACCCCCCAACCCCCCCCACTCCCAGCAACAGTGACCAACAAGATATTCCACCTCTAACGACAATGCAAATGTCGATAGTGGATACTGTAGTATTTAATGTACTAAAATAAACATAACCCAGCAACAGAGCAACATCTTAACACTGTGCTGATGAAAGAGTCCTGCTGTGGAATAATCCTTTAGATAAGTGCGCTGTTAGCTGGGCCAGAGATATAAGGCTTAACCATATTCTACTACAGATCTATGCAAGGGAGCGGATTTAACCTAACAATGAGTTGGCGCTTATTACTGTAAGTATAAGGACACAGCATCCGCTCCAGCCTTCCTGATGGTGACGGTAGGAGGAGGCCGAGGCTTCTAGAGCCTCACATCCCAGATTCCATAGCGCTGGAGTAACCATGGAGATTGAGCGTCAGGGTCCAAGCCATTTCCCTTCCTCTCCTCTAGAGCTGACCACACACAGCAAATACACAGGCACTCAAGCCTCCCAATCTCTACGCCATACACACGCACACACACCTGTGTATTAACCTTACAATCTGATCTCTCACACACACACACACACACACACACACACACACACACACACACATATATATATATATATATGTGCAGGAGCATTTTTTTGCTATGATACAATGCCACACCTTTCCCAGTAGGGCCTTGTGATGCCTGGTTATCGTTCTGGGGATTAGAGGCAAGCTAAAGGCTAGCAAGAGCAGATATGCTGTCAGTTCCTCACTGTTGGGATGAGCAGTAGTCATGATCATTACCCCTGCACAACACTACCATCATTAAGACAATGGAGAGTCCAATACAATCATCTCAGAGTCCTGTAACAATATCAAACATGAACCACAATGTTTCACATCACATGTACATTAGAAGAGCTTCAGACGACCAGATGAGTGACTGGAATGTCTGGCCTCTGCGGTCCGTCTCCGCAGCACCCCCGACATCCGCTCTGTCCCTGACCGACTCCCAACGCCTCGGAAGGAGGCGGCCATCCCATCCCCGCAGTGGCTGTCTGACAGACAAGAGACAGTCCCAGAGAGATGATCCACATCATAGCCAAAGCCCCTGGGCAGCCATCACCTCCACTGGACAAGGGGAGGTCTCAAGCGTCCACATGAGAGACTCGGGCCAGGCCTGGCTCCATCCTTCGCTACCGACCTCTGACCTCCGAACTCCAACCTCTGCCCTCAGAGCAGACGTCTGGTCCTCGCTGAACCCGAGGGGATGAGAGCTGCAGCCAGTCCAAACAACACAACAGAAGTCTGTGTCCATGGAGACGGAGGATGCTTGGCCCCCAGTGTAGAGTCAGTAAAGTAGGGCACGTTACACAGAAATAAAGAGGGATTGAGGAAAACAAAACCAAAAGTGAAAGAGAAGAAGCGGAAGGTTTGACCCCAAAAACAATGCGCTCCCAGTACACAGAGACACACTCCATCTTAGCCGTCTTCTTTAGGCGGAGTGTACCAGCCTAAGGAGGAAACCACAACAGACTTTTTCAGCCATTTGCCACCACACATGCCGCTACTACGTCCTTCTTTTAGGAAAAGAAAAGTGTAAACAATGACTTTTATTCTCCCAATTAGAGACCTAAAAGAATGGATATAAAATTGAATAAACTGAATACTTGATAAATATCCAGTATACACCACAAACATAACTGTGCTAGTCTAGAGGGCTAGTATACTCAACAGACATAACTGCTAGTCTAGAGGACTAGTATACACCACAAACATAACTGTGCTAGTCTAGAGGACTAGTGTACACCACAAACATAACTGTGCTAGTCTAGAGGACTAGTTCTAGTTTAGGATGGATGACTCATGGACAGGCGCTACTAACTGGACAAACGCAGCAAAGGGAAAATTCTCCATCATTGAAGCTGTTTCATAAGTGCTGTTTGTCAAGTTTAGGACTAGGATGTGAAACAGAAATCTGCAGGCCTCAGCAATGCTCAGTATCATTCTACACATCCATATGGGATCCATTCAGGCAAGAACAAACCCTGACAGAAGCTCACCATTCTTTTCGTGAATCTGCACCAGGGACTTGTATGACTGCTGTGCTCTGGCCAGGTTGTACTGGTTCTGGAGGAAAGGACACACACGTTAAAAGTAGCATTTCTGACTTTCCACCACAGGGTTAAAGAGCAGAGAGAAACATAGCCCAGCTGAGGCAGCAAAGGCATGCTGAGCACCATTATGTTACCTTATAAACACACACACACACACACACAGACATGTGCAAGCATACACACGCACATACACCCCCAACAGGCACACACAAACACACACACACACGTGCAAGTATACACACGCACATACACCCCCAACAGGCACACACAAACACACACACACACATGTGCAAGCATACACACGCACATACACCCCCAACAGGCACACACAAACACACACACGCACATACACCCCCAACAGGCACACACAAACACACACACCTTATTGGCTCCAAACTGTACTCTGGCTTTCCCTTTGACTAAGGTAGCGTTGATCTGCATGATGACAGACTCAATGGAATAGGCACTGCTCCAGCCCTGAAGGGAACACACACACACACACACACACACAGCACAAATGGTGAGAGGGACACGGGAGAAGAGTTAGGGAACACAAGTCTGTCTCAAGAGCAGGCTGCCATCAGAAAACACTCTTGTGCACTTAATTGTCTACTTCTGCTTACAAACTTTATATTGTCTACTTCAAATCAGCTCTACATACATGTTCAACATGTTAAAGGAGAATTTCGTCACATTTGGACCTATATTCCAGTGCTAAAGGTCGTTGAATACTGTCAGCCGTCATAAAATGTAACAAATCAGTGCTACCTGGATGGAGATGTTGTGGTTGCAGAGAGCCAAAACAGCTAATAAGCAAAGTGATGTGGGCAAATTTCTGAAGTCAAAGTAAAAAATGCTTTGGGCCACTTATACACCTCTTTGTAACCCCCGTGCAACATAGCTATGAGCCTTACGAACCTGGGGGGTAAAGAGGTGTTTTTAAGCAGACTGTAATGTCCCTCTGTGGCTTTCTGCTTCTGAATTCATGGATGCACATTTATTTCAACCTGAACACACAGACGAGGAACTACTCAAATGAAGAAAGAGTCACAGCACACACAAGAGAGATCAACAGTTGGAGGGAGTGGGTGAAGGCCACAGAGCTGGTGGGCACAGACTGTCTGTGTGTGTGTATATATATATAACATTCTTGTCATACACGTGTTTGGAATGGTGTTTATCATCAAGTGCCAGCACTTGTCACTTGACTGGCTAAAATTATCTTCATTAAAAAGTTTACTGCAAATGTGGTATTAGCGGTTTGGTGCACAGTGTATCCAAAGAGGAGTCCAGATCAAATCGAAGCACTGATAACCACAGCTTCAGAGTCTCACTGTCACCACATATCAGCTTCAGAGTCTCACCGTCACCACATATCAGCTTCAGAGTCTCGCTGTCATATCAGAGGTAGACGATGAAAACACTGTGATGCCACATTTTATTGCCACAATTCGGAGAAGCACAAGCTTTAACAATTTTTTTCTTCTCTTCTTCCTCTGCCACTGAGACGTGGGCTCTACCTCAGTGGCATATCCTCACTCGTTTGTTGGCCATCACTCTTCATCTTCCTGCAACAATGAACTCCCACAAGATTTCAGAGTTAAACTTGCTGCAATGGTAAAAGATAGAATGCAACGATAGAATACAATACCCAATACCCATCCATGTTGTTACATACTCATTGTTACATATTGTCGAGATGATTTCAATACTCAATCATAACTTTTTGAATCATCACTCGATCATAGCTTTCGCAAGCGCAGTGGAAATCAACAGAGGTCTGTTACAGCCCGAGTTCTTTACCAGTAACGAGTTAGCCGTTGTTTGTTAGGCCCATAGCTTTGCTGTACAGGGGTTAAAAAGTTGTGTGTAGCTTCTTCAGTTACACAAAAATGCTTTTTACTTTGACGTTAGAAATTTGCCTATATCACTTTCCTTATTAGCTGCTTTGGCAGCGATTGCAATGGAGATATCTCTGCCCAGGTAACACCGATATGTTTCATTGTATCACAACTGGCAGTACTCAATGACCTCTAGCACTTGGATTTAGGTCCAAATGTACTGCCATTGCCCTTTAAGACTGGAAGACTTCATTTGAAACTGATCTGTACCAAGACATGATAATAACCAACCTGTTTAGTAAGAAGCTCCATACACAAGGCTCCTCCACCAAGAACATAGCTGTGACAGAGGGGAAGGGGGTGGTGAGAGAGTGAGTGAGAGTGTGTGTGTGTGTGAGAGAGAGAGAAAGAACACACAGTCAGCAGCCCCATCTACAGCAACAGTGAGGGGCAGGAAGATGTTTTCATGCATGTGAGCTGAAAACTGGTACTAGCAGGAGAAAGTCATTTGCATATAAGAGAGACATTCAGGGAAGGACAGAAGGGAAGGGTGTGATGATGACTTACCCTCCGGAGAGAACAGGGGATACTACCCGTACAAACGGTGGATCAAACGGAAAATTGTCCTGTTGACAAAAAAAAACAGCCAATTTAGCTTTTGACTAGTAAAGTGAAAGGCACCTATTCCACCTGGGAGCAGTTAACTGTGTGGCAACTCAGGGCTTCACATTCTGGATCAAAAGGTTGGCTGGAATTCTCCAAGTTAACCTTGGGGACTACACATAGTTCCTACACCGTTCTATAAGGACACCTAAGATTCTCCAAGTTGGCCTTAGGGACAACACATAGTCCTTACACTGTTCTATAGGGACATGGAAGAAGCAGCAATGTTCTTTACTTTATAGATGAAGTTGAGCAGGATATAGTCAACTCCTTCCTTCTCCTTTAGGACCTGCAGGTCGCTGTGTAACGGGCTATCAGGGTCCACCCTGTGGAGAAGCAGCAGCACAACACATCACATGACTTCCTCTCACTCAGTGCACATCACATGACTTCCTCTTTCACACTCACTCTGTGCAATGCAAACACATCACAGGACTCTGTCTTTCACACTCACTCTGTGCAATGCAAACACATCACAGGACTCTGTCTTTCACACTCACTCTGTGCAATGCAAACACATCACAGGACTCTGTCTTTCACACTCACTCTGTGCAATGCAAACACATCACAGGACTCTGTCTTTCACACTCGCTCTGTGCAATGCAAACACATCACAGGACTCTGTCTTTCACACTCACTCTGTGCAATGCAAACACATCACAGGACTCTGTCTTTCACACTCACTCTGTGCAATGCAAACACATCACAGGACTCTGTCTTTCACACTCACTCTGTGCAATGCAAACACATCACAGGACTCTGTCTTTAACACTCACTCTGTGCAATGCAAACACATCACAGGACTCTGTCTTTCACACTCACTCTGTGCAATGCAAACACATCACAGGACTCTGTCTTTAACACTCACTCTGTGCAATGCAAACACATCACAGGACTCTGTCTTTCACACTCACTCTGTGCAATGCAAACACATCACAGGACTCTGTCTTTCACACTCACTCTGTGCAATGCAAACACATCACAGGACTCTGTCTTTCACACTCACTCTGTGCAATGCAAACACATCACAGGACTCTGTCTTTCACACTCACTCTGTGCAATGCAAACACATCACAGGACTCTGTCTTTCACACTCGCTCTGTGCAATGCAAACACATCACAGGACTCTGTCTTTCACACTCGCTCTGTGCAATGCAAACACATCACAGGACTCTGTCTTTCACACTCACTCTGTGCAATGCAAACACATCACAGGACTCTGTCTTTCACACTCACTCTGTGCAATGCAAACACATCACAGGACTCTGTCTTTCACACTCGCTCTGTGCAATGCAAACACATCACAGGACTCTGTCTTTCACACTCACTCTGTGCAATGCAAACACATCACAGGACTCTGTCTTTCACACTCACTCTGTGCAATGCAAACACATCACAGGACTCTGTCTTTCACACTCGCTCTGTGCAATGCAAACACATCACAGGACTCTGTCTTTCACACTCGCTCTGTGCAATGCAAACACATCACAGGACTCTGTCTTTCACACTCACTCTGTGCAATGCAAACACATCACAGGACTCTGTCTTTCACACTCACTCTGTGCAATGCAAACACATCACAGGACTCTGTCTTTCACACTCGCTCTGTGCAATGCAAACACATCACAGGACTCTGTCTTTCACACTCACTCTGTGCAATGCAAACACATCACAGGACTCTGTCTTTCACACTCACTCTGTGCAATGCAAACACATCACAGGACTCTGTCTTTCACACTCGCTCTGTGCAATGCAAACACATCACAGGACTCTGTCTTTAACACTCACTCTGTGCAATGCAAACACATCACAGGACTCTGTCTTTCACACTCACTCTGTGCAATGCAAACACATCACAGGACTCTGTCTTTCACACTCACTCTGTGCAATGCAAACACATCACAGGACTCTGTCTTTCACACTCACTCTGTGCAATGCAAACACATCACAGGACTCTGTCTTTCACACTCACTCTGTGCAATGCAAACACTTCACACTCGCTCTGTGCAATGCAAACACATCACAGGACTCTGTCTTTCACACTCGCTCTGTGCAATGCAAACACATCACAGGACTCTGTCTTTCACACTCACTCTGTGCAATGCAAACACATCACAGGACTCTGTCTTTCACACTCACTCTGTGCAATGCAAACACATCACAGGACTCTGTCTTTCACACTCGCTCTGTGCAATGCAAACACATCACAGGACTCTGTCTTTCACACTCGCTCTGTGCAATGCAAACACATCACAGGACTCTGTCTTTCACACTCGCTCTGTGCAATGCAAACACATCACAGGACTCTGTCTTTCACACTCACTCTGTGCAATGCAAACACATCACAGGACTCTGTCTTTAACACAATAAAAACACTTGGGAATCTCTATCTGCTTGATGCACATGTACAGACACTTCACACATAGCCACTCTCTCTCACTTACGTTTTCAACTTGACGTGCCATTCATAAAGGCTGTCATTGAGAAGCTCCACCGAATAGATCCCTGGAACAAAGCAGGAAGATCCGCCATGGAGTGAATGCCAAGAATCAAGTTGATTTAATAAGATCTAACGCTTCCCTGAGTCCATCTATAACTCATTTAACAGGATATAACATTCCCCTCAGTTTGATCTCAAAAAAACTCTACAGCACTCACTTGTTGGGCAACACCAATTGGGCAAAATATCGAATTTATTAGGGAAAATATCTAGAGTTATTGCAATTGTGATTTAAATTGAGATTGCAATCATGATTCCATTTGTGACTATTTCATTTTTATGAAACGGTCAGTGCATCAGTTCCCAATTGTGCATTAGAAAGGACAACATGGATGAAGATACACTGGCCATCAACATTTATATGGATAAATGAGCAAAATGCAGCAACAATCAGAGTTATGATGCATAAGGTAATATAATAAGGTATGGCTATCAGTGTTTGATGCCTAACAGGCAATTTGAAATCAGGCAGCAATATTGTCTGCCAGTTACTAAAATGACGTGTCTGACATGCTTCAAAACACCATGTCAGATATGCTTCAACACTTCTTCTCTGTATTCGTCACACATGCACATCTTGCATATCATATAAAAGTACATAATCTGAGCTTTCACATGGTGTCATTTGCTAGTCGCTGTGACAAGAAAAGAAAATTCATCTTGACATTACGTTACATATTTAAATTTGCGCATTTCTCCATTCTGCGTCTAAAACACCCATTATCTCTCCATTGGATTGCACTTTGTATTTGTCACACATGCCCACCACACACATGGCACACAAGTACAGAATCTGTGCTTTCAAATGGTACTAGTTGCTGTGATAAACAGTTTGCGAGAACATTAACTTTAAAATTAGTTACATTTAATTAATTGAGCATATTGCATTCCTCTCTAAAACAACACCCTTTTCCTCTGTTGAACTGCTCTGACAGTATTCTTTACACATAGCATACCATACATCATGTGAAAGTGCACAGTCTGCACTTTGCAATGATACTAGTTGCTAGTTACTGTGATATATAGTCCACCAGACAGTTCACTATGAAATTATGTTGCATGTAATCAGATTGTATTCTGCATAACTGCATTCTTCTTTGTATAATAGCTCAAGAACTCCTTCAAAAGAGATGTCAAAACATCTAAACAATCTTAATGAATCCAAAGCTAAAGATATTTCGAGCACAACTAGTCTAAAATTATACATTTTAGGGTACTGCAATCCAGTTTGAAATGTTCAGGGAGCTTGTTTGCTCTTGTGTAAAGTAAGCCATTTACATTTACTATTTTTACTACCTTTCAAGGGACTTAATTTTGGCTGATCTTATGTAATACCTTGCGGACACCCTGTTAAAAAATGACAAACCAATTAGTCGATTACCAAAATACTTCTTGACACTGATTGCTGTGGGTAATTCTCATGGAATACTTTTGGTTTTGAGTGGTCTTGAATGCAATTTTGCCTTCATTCCTATTTTATTTAATAGAGCGGTCAGATGTGGTGAAATGTGATGTTCAGTGGATATCTGGACAACGCAGTGCTTCGGTATTCAGACATGAGGTCATACAGCCGTTTCTTCCCATTCTGTTGCTGTTTCTAGTTCAACAGACCTGACCATTTTAGTTATTTTAACCAACAAGTGTTACACATAACTCCTTTTATAGCAAATTATAATTTAATCAATCAATCAGTGCAGCCTTAGAGAACACGCTTAATGCAAAAAAGCACAACTCTCCTGAAGCTGTGAGCTTAAGCATCGGGCACGCAATGAGGATTCAATGAAGAATACAAAAATCACTTGTGCTATGAGACTAGACTACTGCACAATAAGGATTCCAAGAACATGAAAATCATTGATGTGACAAGACAAGCCTTAAAGCTAACCACATTAGCTCAAATCGCAATTCACATTAGAACTCAATGAATGGCACAGGCTAACTCACCTGACTTATAACTCTGTGATCGATAGATCTCCCTGAGCTCCTTCATGAGACGATCTGACGCCTGTACTGAGCCAGACACCGCACCCTGCACAACACAACACAACACACTGCAGGACAACATACAATACACACCACAACCCATCACACTCTGTTTTATACCATAATTTCAATTTGTGCAAAGCATTCACGTCCTTGTGGTCAGATACTTTCTGTGAACTTTAAAAATACTGGGCATGCCAGAGCCCTCTGTTCGCTGATAGGCCTACCAAAAATCTGTTGAAGGAAACCTAAGCTATTGGAGAGATCCCTGACTGTCTGGGATTAGCCTGGCTAATCAGACAGCACAACATGCACTTTAAATGTAAATTTCTATCATTTCTGCACTGTATTTTTGCTGTACATGTTTTGTATTTGATTTTTTTGTACTGTATTTATACGTTATTGCACTTGCATGAGCAGGGTTATATGTATATTTATGTTTAAATTGTTTTTATGGGCAATAAGTCGGGTTTGAGCACTGCAATTTCCAATTGTATGGATGAAATAAACTTGACTTGACTTCTAAGTATTGGTTCTAAGTGCAGAATGAACTGCTCAGTGGTAGTTCTAAGAGATCACCAGTGACTAGCTGAAGTGGAAAAACCCGACTAGCTGCTCTTACGTGTAAGTGGCCCTGCTCTTCTCTACCAATCAGCTGCTCTTAAGTTTAGGTGGTCCTGCCTCTGGTTCTTGCGGATCAGCTGCTCTTACGTTTAAGTGGTCCTGCCTCTGGTTCTTGCGGATCAGCTGCTCTTACGTTTAAGTGGTCCTGCCTCTGGTTCTTGCGGATCAGCTGCTCTTACGTTTAAGTGGTCCTGCCTCTGGTTCTTGCGGATCAGCTGCTCTTACGTTTAAGTGGTCCTGCCTCTGGTTCTTGCGGATCAGCTGCTCTTACGTTTAAGTGGTCCTGCCTCTGGGTCTTGCGGATCAGCTGCTCTTACGTTTAAGTGGTCCTGCCTCTGGGTCTTGCGGATCTTCTCCAGGATGGCCAGGTTTTCCTTCTCTATGCCATCATCCTCCGACTTTTTGCCCTCAGCAGGCTCTTCCTTCATCTCATAGTGATCAAGATCCTCAATGTCCTGCTGTCACAAAGCATACACACACATACACACACACAGTGATTCACATGCTAAACACACACACAAAAAGGTGACTGCAACAAATAAAAAATATTAATTTACAGACTTGATGCGGCCATAAAGTGAAAGCAGCCACTTGCACTTTCAAGAAAAACAACTATGAACAGTTCATCAAGTCAAGAACTCAAGGATAACAAGGAAACCAACAGCAATCATGTGCAGTAGCTCCTGCACTGACGGACTGAAATAATTAAGATCAATCACCTCCCCCATGTCCTCTTCCTCCTCGTCTTCTGATGTGTCTGTGGTCCCATGCTGGGAATCAGAAAATGGGGACATTTAGAAACCTCTGGGCAACACACTGCACATTACACCTCATAATTCAGCGTTATACTCTATAGAGTCACACTCTGACCACTGTACACCAACATACACAAACCACATACAACCCTTTGGCCTAGTTATGGTCACACCTCTGACCAATACACACAAACACCCTTTGGCCTGGTTATGGATACTACAGGGGCAAACAGATAGAGCATTTTTCCTCCCAAGCAGATGGAAATTGCTGTCCTGGCTTAACACATTCTTTCTTGAGTTGATGTGCAAGTTTATAGCCAATCTCAGTCAGTCAGTCAGTGGTCAGTTATATGCCAGTCTTATCTGTTGGTCCTCAGTGTATCTGCACATTTTAAACATACAAATTTAGATACAGGTAAGGCCTTTATTCTTTTGACACATAGATCCATAAAAGTGCCTCAAGCTTTTTTTTACCTAATTTGGAGTGAAAATTGCACCAGCATACAGTAATCCAGTGAATAAACCACCCAAGGCAGAGCTGGTGCACTACCGCCACCATCTGGCCAGAGTAGAGATTTATTAACATTCAGGTTTCCCAAAGAAGGAATTAAACATTATTGATTGTTGAGGATAATAAAAATATTGCCTTAGATATGTCGCCCCTGAGTATAAACCTCAGAGCTGCTGTTATTTTGCAGAGTTCATATATTAACCACGATTCATAAATCAGGAAAACACAATAAAACCATGTGACTTGAGATCTACAATAAATGACATGTTGGCTGGTCTAACAAACTCATCAAAACAAATCTGTCATTTGACTGCATATCAAAACTAATGTCCGTCCTCCTACAATTATAGATATTTTGAAGCCTCACATTTCTGATTATATTAACGACAACTCAAGACTTTTTAAGGATGTGCAGAGACCCATGTACTGTGAGTGATCAGGTACCTTCTTGTCCTGATTGGTGGGCCCAACAGGCAGTGGCTGGTCCAGCATGTCCACATCAGGGTGTTGGGGCAGGTTATACAGCCGACACAGGTCACAAATGAGACGCTTGAGCTGCTGCAGGAGCTGCACAACCCAATACACACACATACAAAACAGTGTTAACCCTACAACCTTCACAACCCAATACACACACATACAAAACAGTGTTAACCCTACAACCTTCACAACCCAATACACACACATACAAAACAGTGTTAACCCTACCCCCTTCACCACCCAATACACACACATACAAAACAGTGTTAACCCTACAACCTTCACAAGCCAATACACACACATACAAAACAGTGTTAACCCTACAACCTTCACAACCCAATACACACACATACAAAACAGTGTTAACCCTACAACCTTCACAACCCAATACACACACATACAAAACAGTGTTAACCCTACAACCTTCACAAGCCAATACACACACATACAAAACAGTGTTAACCCTACAACCTTCACAACCCAATACACACACATACAAAACAGTGTTAACCCTACAACCTTCACAACCCAATACACACACATACAAAACAGTGTTAACCCTACAACCTTCACAACCCAATACACACACATACAAAACAGTGTTAACCCTACAACCTTCACAACCCAATACACACACATACAAAACAGTGTTAACCCTACAACCTTCACAACCCAATACACACACATACAAAACAGTGTTAACCCTACAACCTTCACAACCCAATACACACACATACAAAACAGTGTTAACCCTACAACCTTCACAACCGCACGCATGCACATAGTTTGCCTTAATTAAATTTTTTTTTCCTCTTTAATATCGTGAATGTCATTGTTTCCCAGTGCAAAACAGATCCATTGTAAGATATCGATACAAATGGCAAATATAATGGCAAAATAATACAATAAATATTAGTAAATAATTCATAATTATTGTTCCAACTTTATTATAGGGAGCCCAAAGCTCCCATAGGGAGCTGGTAATTCTCTATAAATAAAAATTGTATTAAACTATTAAAGCAATTTTATTATAAGGGTTGAATGAAGAATGGTTCCCACTGAAATAAACAGATTCTCTTTACTAGAGAAGAAAAACACAAGAATATTTAATATAAGAGTATATGTTAATAGATTTACTATTAGACTTCTGAAATGAATAATTAATTGTCAGATGGTATGTTTATAAAAATGTAATAATGAGGTAATGTCAAGGTGATTATTTAGTTAT
The DNA here is from genome assembly GCA_027481765.1 of Tenualosa thibaudeaui. Taxonomy (NCBI): domain Eukaryota; kingdom Metazoa; phylum Chordata; class Actinopteri; order Clupeiformes; family Clupeidae; genus Tenualosa; species Tenualosa thibaudeaui. Next base: position 27,349,486 of record JAIFZK010000007.1, read on the forward strand.
GGTAAAAAGAGACACATTGGTAATTATTAACAAACATCAACTCATTATTAGATCATATTGATTTCTGATTTCTGTTTCTCATTAAAGTAAATGTAGTTTTTATACAAACAATAAATGCCAATAGAATGGTGAAATAACTTATGTCAAATACAGACATTGGTAATAGTGTCCAGGTGTGTGTGTTATGCGTGGTTCATTTCTCTTACCAGAGTGTTCCCCCTCCCCACATCATCCAGGCGTTCCAGCACCTCTGCCAGGCTCGGGTCTTCAGAGTCAACAAACCATATGGGCGGAGTAGCTGGGTAGGATTCCTACACACACACGGCATTAGTCTTCAAATAGGACTGCTCACTACATCAGTTAGGAGCATCAGACCAAATGTCACTGTACAGAACGATGTGCACAGCAACATTTTGTCTTGTAAAGCATGTCACTATTACAGTCCTGACTTCACGAGAGCTTAGCAAAACTATGCTGCAATCCATGTCTAATGCATCACATCAAAGTGAAAAGTAGCCAGCTAATGGTTGGCTACTGGTAATTTAATGACAATACTACGCATGTCAATTAACATACACATAAGGGTAAGACAAGGTACCAAAACATTTGCCCCTATGAAATAATGAAATTAGAGGCCAACACTATTTTGTTGGGCTGCACATAAACACTGACGTCAATATGTGTTAAGTTAACATAACTATGATGAAAATATAGTATCACCTATGACCTGTGGGTGCGACAAGTTCAGTTAGCCTATTTATTTCTGTCAAATACACAACTTCCATAACAACACTGTCCACAATTATAAAAATTACTTTAGTGACATTCATTTGACCAAAGATGATCGTTTTAGTGGAAATGGCGTCGTAATACTGTCAATATTGGTAAATGTAAAAACATGACGCGTGCCACACTTTTCCTGCGCGGATAACTATTCAACATAACGTCACTACGCTGCAACCTAGGCATCATAGCTAGCTAGCAACACTGTTGTTTGCATAAACACACAGCAACCGACTAACATTTATTAATTCACCATAAAACAAAGTTATCCTTCAGATTAAAATTGAACAAGGGTTTCTGCATAGATTTTACATGTTATAATTAATTAATTACTTAATTAACATACCTTTATAAATTCAGAAGTGAGGAAAAATAGCAATTAACTGAAAATTGCTAACGTCAGCTACAAGTTAAGGTTACCAATATTGACAACTTCTAGCGACATTTACGGTGGGTGGTTAACGTTGTCCTTCTCTGCAGGTGAATAACTGATAACAAACCTTTCCAAGTTGTCGGATTAGTTATTCCACTTGTGCTCACAAATAAATAAACTGGTAAGAAAGCTAGACAGCTGGGCTAGACATAAATGTAGTTGACTAATGTTACAGAACTAACGTTACCTTCACCAAACCAAGGCTTTTTACTAGAACAACCAATGTTAATTTGAGCTTTCTCACGTCAGTGTTAAACCATGTTAAATTCGATGAATTCTGTTAATACTGTTCATACCAAAGCAAATCATAGAGGTTTTCGCACATTTTAGCTTATGAGAATGCAAATAACCACAAAGTTGGAAAACAAGCTAACGTAAATATACCTAGCGTTAACGTTAGTCTGAACCACTCTACACGTTCATGCCATAGGTTCAGCAGCTAACGCTAGCTTGTTAGCAGTCAAACCTGAGTAACTCGTGTATTATATACTTATTTAGAAACGTTAGCTGGATTTCAAAACATGGGGCTGGACGCCATGATGATCTTCGTTACCTTCATTTAGCATGGGTAATAGTAGTATATAGTGTCTTATTACTGCTTGTTAGTTTCCACGCTGGACAAAAGTTCAGACTTATCAGCTCGCAACAAACTAACGTTAGCCAACGTTAGCCGAGATGATTACACAGCTTCGAAGTAGACAACTGCTATCGAAACGTCGTAACGTTAGCAGCCAAGATTAATGGGCTACGACATCCCTAATACTAAAACTACCAATACGTCAAGTTGGCAGTACACATACATGTGTAATTTGACTTATTTTGATAACCGTCAACTTGTTCAAGACATAATATGGCACCTTCGTCTTTTTGGAAATCGGGCCTAAATGAGAAGGCTAGCCAAGCTAGGTCCTAGCTTGATGCTCAAATCAACAAACTGTAGGATACCCTCATCCTCTGTCATCTTACCGTGATGTTGCAGTGAATTATTAGGAGCTTTTCACCCGTCACATTGAACTGACAACTGAGTTCATCGGGCTTCCAATCGATTATTCTGAAACGCTCATGATTTCGGTCAAAAATTGACTCCAGAAACTTTAATTCGGCCTTGAGCCCCGATACCGACATCTTCCACTCATCTCCAGCCAACCCGCGGGGAAGGGGGAAGTTGCAAACTGCTGCGACCGCGCATTCGAGCCTGATCCATGGGCTGATCCTGAGACCTTGCATTGGTCGATAGAGGCAGCAGTATCATGACATGCGTTCCAACAGATAGGGGACTTGCAGGTAAATTCGAGGATTTTATTCAGCATTTTCCAGAACTTTTGTAAATAAATGAATATAACAGCATTTTAAAAGATCCCAACATTGGCTTATATTTATTGCTTACACAAGAGACATGAGAAAATCTTAAATGAGTAAACAAACTGGCTTGACATGGCCATACTCGTACATTTTTATATCCAGCATTCCAGCAAACTCAAGAACTGTCATAAGCTTATTACCCTGAAAACACTGATCCTAACGAGACGAGGTTACTTCAAAAGTTTAGAGTCAATGATTAATATATTAAATATTTTGCAAGAAAAAATAAAATATACTGTTTTGTAATTTCCATCTCTTCCAAATCTTCAGTTTTTTTAAATGTGAAAATAAAATGCATTGACCTCAAAGAAATACCATTCTTATAGAAATACCAAAAAGAAAGAAATACCATTCTTATAAAATTAAAGTAGACTTAAGTGCAGTGCCTAAGTTAAGTATTTTTCCAGAGGGATTTAATCACTTCTCTAAACCACGGCCAATGAGGTAGTTCCTCACATGGTCTATGCATCTTGCTTTCTGATTTTTTTTTTAACAACCTTAAAGATGCAGGCAGCGAAAGGCCTACTGGGTCACACTGTTTGTTTATGTTTGTTTCTCCATAGAAATTTGGCAGACACTTTTGTTAAAACGTTTGTTATATCTGAACCAAGGACCAAATAAAACATGACAAAGAGGTAGCCCCTCCTCCCTTCAGTATGAAGCACCAGCTGCCCATATTTTGTATCCAGTTAAACTGTGTACTTGGAGAACAGAGAGCACATCAGTAATAGATATTAACATGTTACAAAGAGTGTTTCATGTTTATACTGCTGACTGCACCCGGATAAGGACTGCAATCAGAGACCCAAGATGCATAAGACTGACTGACAGTGGAAACACAAGTTTTTGTTCCTTTTGCACATTTTGTGAACATGCTTGCTGCCCTTTCAGGCCCTGTGTACACATATCTAGAGATTTTTATAAACTGATTTTTTCATCAATTAAATTTTAAATCGCATTAACAAGTATCCATAAAATACAGCATTTTGAAAAATCTCCACTTTAGAGGCCGTTTGAAAAAAATATCCATTTAAAGTGGCTAGAACCCTGTTTACATGTAAACGAGAGGCCCAAACGGATAAAAAAAATATTTGTTTATACAAATATCTAGATATATGTAAACAGGGCCTCAGTCTTCTAATATGCAGAGGCAGAGCCAGGGGCCCATGACCACACCTCAGAAAAAATAAAGACTGTGCCACCTCAAGGCAAGTAATGGCCTCTTACATTTGGCCTCATTCACTAACTGTTGTTAAGAAATTTGTTTAAACTCATCAGTGTTTCCTTAACTGGTTTGTGTTGATCGTTAAAATCAAGTCTATGCACTGTGCACTAAATATTACAGGACTGAAATATTTTAAAAGGAACCAAATATAAGTAAGTTCTTAGGAAGATATTGATGAATTAGGCCCATTGCTACTGCTACTGGTGTGTGCTACATACTGCACCATTTGAGTGAAAGGCTGAGTGTCTGTGAAGGAAGGGGATGGCACAAGTAGGGGTGGCTCAGGGTGCTCCCCCAGCGAAGATGAGCTCCAGGGCAGCCTGGATGTCCCCCCCAGTGGCCTGCAGCGCTCGCAGGATCAGCTCCTCATCCCTGATGCCCATGTCCCTCAGCTGCAGCAGCTGGGACTGCCACTGGCCCTGCACACACACACACACACACACACACAGTCCATGGCTCAATAACATGCTAACACAGTGCTAGAAGAGACACAGTATGAACCACAAATACTGCATTTTTTATTTGTATAAAGTAAATAAATAATTAGTAGCACATAGCACTAATTATTATTATCATTATTATTACAGGTACTGTGTGTTTCCTTCTGGCTGGATGCCTAAATGCACCTGATGCCACACACACACACACACACACACACCACACAAAACAGAAAGATCCAAATACAGAGGCATCCTCTTCATCGCTCGAATACTCACACACACACATGCTCACCTGCTGCATGGGGCTCACCTGCAGGGAGGACAGGCTGGACACCTGCAAGGCCTGCTGCAGTGCCTGGTTGAACAGGTGGTTGGTGATGGGGGTCCCAGCAGGCACAGGTGAGACTCCTGAGGAGGCACCCTGGAGGGAACACAAGCAGACCCACTGGGTTACAGAAAAAGTAAAACAAATCAAAGACACTTAAACAGATGCATTAAAAATTGCTTTTCTTATTTGGCTACTTAAGTATGCCTATGCATTTCAGCCAAACCTGTTCTTTTACTGTGGATTTAAAGAAGGGAGGAACTTCTAGTCCTTTCCAACGGATTCTAAAGTCAAACTAATCCTTGGTCCTTTCATTATTCCAGCTAGAACTAGACAATCATTTATGGCCAACACATTCTGATGCTCCACCAACTATGGACAAATTTGTAGTCTATCACTTGATGGTAACTACTGACCATTAACTAACTATTTCCTACATGACCCCTGGCAGTTGGGTCATCCCCGTGAGCTGTGGATCTGCCCAAGGTTTCTTCCAAGAAATAACTACGAAGAAATAACTAAGAGTTGCTCTTGGGTGCTCCATGTTAATGTCTGTAAAGCATCACAAGACAATTGTACTGTAAAATGCCGGTGTGTAAATGCAACTGAATTGAACTCTGGCTTTCTGACCTGGAGGGTCACAATGATCTCAAATGAACAAACTGTCCCAATAAGAGGCTGGGTCCCATGTGTGTCTACACTACCTGGTTGCTGGTAGTGGGGGTGACTGCGCTGCTCTCGGGGGTGCTGGCAAGGGCCAAGGCATTGGCCAGCTCACTCTGAGTGATGGGCCGAGGGCCCAGAGCCCCACTGTAGCCCAGCGTCACCGGACGCATCCCTCCAGAGGTCCCCGCTCCAGTGGAGGAGCCCCCACGACTGCCCTGAAATACAACAGTTTGTAACATATTGTAACATATATATAACAATAATAACATATTGTATAATATATTATATGACATGAACAAGACAAGTATCAGAGGTTGTCTAGGTGTCCTGAAAGGCAAGGTGGAGTTTGCTGCAAAAGGCCTACCGACTGAAAGTCGTCCTCGTCGTCAGACAAGCCTTCAAACAGAAATCCCCCTGTAAAACACAACATTACAGAATCTGAAACACCTCACATGTGCCTCAAACTCACCAAACTCACTCTGCCCTCCCTCGGATACTGAATACTAAACCAATCCTGAAAGAGGCCAAAGGTCAATTCAATTTTAAATGTGTGAACAACATTCATATGACTATTTGATGGCATCAAATATGACTATTTGATGGCAAGCATATTATATATTATACATTATATATTATATATTATACATTATATATTATATATTATATATTATATATTATATACAGTGTCAAAAGGTTGGGCAGCAGTTATGCTTCTAGACAGGTTCCAGCACCACTGATGTCTAGAATGTCAGGACAAGTTCTAAACATTTACATTTATGCACTTAGGAGATGCTTTTTACAAAGAGACTTACAGTTGTCAAGTATCAGTTACTTCAGGGTCAGCCTCTTCTAAAGCAACTTAGGGTTAAGTGCCTTGCTCAAGGGCACAACAGTGGCAGCAGGGACCCATACACACAATTTCCGGGCACTAGCATGCTAGCAGGCTTCCTTAAATGCTCTGCTACCACAGCCCCATCAGAACACCACTAATATCTGTGTAGGTTCACAGGTTCACATCCTGAGTGTCCAGAATGTCTCGTGTCCTGAGTGTGCCTGCAGTATGTTTTGTGTCCTGAGTGTCCAGTATGTCTTGTGTCCTGAGTGTCCAGTATGTCTCGTGTGCTGAGTGTGCCTGCAGTATGTCTCGTGTCCTGAGTGTGCCTGCAGTATGTCTCGTGTCCTGAGTGTGCCTGCAGTATGTCTTGTGTCCTGAGTGTGCCTGCAGTATGTCTTGTGTCCTGAGTGTGCCTGCAGTATGTCTTGTGTCCTGAGTGTGCCTGCAGTATGTCTCGTGTCCTGAGTGTCCAGTATGTCTCATGTCCTGAGTGTGCCTGCAGTATGTCTCGTGTCCCGAGTGTCCAGTATGTCTCGTGTCCTGAGTGTCCAGTATGTCTTGTGTCCTGAGTGTCCAGTATGTCTTGTGTGCTGAGTGTGCCTGCAGTATGTCTCGTGTCCTGAGTGTGCCTGCAGTATGTCTCGTGTCCTGAGTGTGCCTGCAGTATGTTTTGTGTCCTGAGTGTCCAGTATGTCTCGTGTGCTGAGTGTGCCTGCAGTATGTCTCGTGTCCTGAGTGTGCCTGCAGTATGTCTCGTGTCCTGAGTGTGCCTGCAGTATGTCTTGTGTCCTGAGTGTGCCTGCAGTATGTCTCGTGTCCTGAGTGTCCAGTATGTCTCATGTCCTGAGTGTGCCGGCAGTATGTCTCGTGTCCTGAGTGTCCAGTATGTCTCGTGTCCTGATTGTCCAGTATGTCTTGTGTCCTGAGTGTCCCTGCAGTATGTCTCGTGTCCTGAGTGTCCAGTATGTCTCATGTCCTGAGTGTGCCATGAGTGTCATGTATTGGAAGAAAAAGAGTGCACACCTGGCATCTCGCCGTAGGACCCTGTGGAGAGGTTCCTGGAGGCTGTGGCACTCTGTGGGGTTGGCACGCTGCCCGCCACCGAGTGGAGCACCAGGAGGATGGCATTCACCAGGGCCGGGTGAGAACTGATCAGTCTGGATCCAGAATACACATTTCAGTATCCATCTATCTCTCTGTCTCTCTCTCTCATCCTCTCTTTCTCTCGCCAACCCCCACCAACAATTATTTTAGTAACAGCCCCCGCCCCCCTTATCTGTAGTATTAAAGGCACACTAGGCAACATTTTTCGGTTAATTTACCAACTGCGTAGTCATTTAGATGATTAAATGGCTAAATTATTAAAATTATTAAATGGCTCATTACAGGGTGAATGAAGGTTCTCTTGGCCGACTCTAGTGTAGATTCCGTGGTTACTACACCTGCAAGATCTAAAATAGCGAGGCACTGAAAATGGAACTGAAACCAAAATTGATCATTAATGAGAATCTACAGTGTAATTGCTAATTTCTTTTTTTTTATCACTGACTAGAGGAGCTCCTCTAGTCCTGCAGTCTTGCCTAGTGTGCCTTAAACTGGGAAGTCTTGCATAGTGTGCCTTAAACTGGGAAGTCTTGCATAGTGTGCCTTAAACTGGGAAGTCTTGCCTGGTTTGCCTTAAACTGGGAAGTCTTGCCTGGTTTGCCTTAAACTGGGAAGTAAGGAGGGTATGTAGACCGCAGATCAACTGATTACAGAGTTGTCTTCAGTAGCTTAGAAATCCCAAATGTGGGTGTATGTCTTGTGTTTGATACCTTTTGCTTTGGAATACTGTATATCAGTAATCTGTGACATCAAAACATTGTTTTCCAGAATGGTAATTAAATGTTACTCACACATCCAGCATGTTTGGGTCTGTGAATTGCACAAATAGCTCTTTATCTTGTAGCACACCTGGAAGGAATTTGTTTTTGTATTTTTAACTTGTTTATATCTATAAGCTATACAATACTAAATGCTATTTAAGTAACACTCTTCTGTTAGTCCTGTAAATCCCACAGGTTTTGTCCATAGCTATATGATATAATGCTGCCAATGGGCGGCTTCATGGCTGAGCTGTACTCACCCAGCGCTACAGGGTCACTACTTAGCCCTGGAGTTGCAACTATGATCTGGTCCAGAGACTCCTTGTTATTCAGCATTTTATACACCTGTCAAACACAACACCATTAAACACACACAACTCCAGCCACATACAGAATCACTAGTGGTGGTGCAGCCTGTGAGTTCTGTTATGTGAAATTACTCATCATCCTCTCTGCTAGATTATCTGTATCTGTATCTATACTTCTTTATGTCAGTGTGTGTGTGTGTGTGTGTGTGTGTGTGTGTGTGTGTGTGTGTGTGTCTGGGAATGCCTGAGTGTGTATGTATGTGTGTCTGAGTGTGTGTGCGTGTGTGTGTGTATGTATGTCTTCTGAGTGTGAGTGTATGTGTGAGTGTGTATGTATGTATGTCTGACTGTGTGTGTGTGTGTGTGTGTGTGTGTGTGTGTGTGTACGTGTCTGTGTCTTTGTGTGTGTGTTCCTTTACCGAGTCCCGGTAAGCAGTGCTTGTGTGAATTGCTGCCTGCAGAACACGGAATTCCCTGGCCGCCACAGCTCTGTCAACAGGCTCTGATACAGTGGGCAAGAAGGTGGGCAAAGAGGTGTCAAGAACACACTGAGGCAGAGAGGAGATCTGATCTGCACACACACACACACACACAAACACACTCACACTCACACACACACCTGGAGTCGCCTCAGTCTCTGGCCAGTGCTTCTTCAGGATATGGACCGTGGAGCCCGACTCTATCCCATACGAATCCAACGTCAGCTCATCCTTCAGCTTTCTGCCACAGAACACTAAATCTGCAGGGGAAAAGTTTTCAGTGATTACATTCAGTCAAGAAACCTGTGAATGTAATGACAGCCTATGACTGATGCAACACAACAAAGGCTAAACCATTAGGTGGCCAAGGTCATTGTGTTTGCATCATGTGTTAGAAATTATAATTATGGCATAATAAAACATATTTCAATCAGATTTCCGACAGCGATGCTGTAGCATCCCAAAGCAATCACTGTGTGTAATGGTTCACAGACTACTTGCCAACCTATGAGGTCGGGGTCTGGGACGGCATCAGGTAACTGCGCAGAAACAAGCTGCTTCAGCGTCGCAACGCGATAGCCTCCGGGTGGAACGTCCCCTGGCTCGCTCTCGGGAAACTGCAACACCGACTTGGGGAGGGACGGCTGATCCACTAGCTTTAGTGACAGCCGCCATTCTGGAAAGGACATCATTTTCCCCGGGGACGGAGGCGAAACTGTGGCAAAGCTGGTTGTGCTCAAATCAACTAGACCCGAAGACCGTTAGCTACCTTGATGCGAGGACTTGAGCGCTTGTAAGGTGGATTTGCTGAAACAAGTCAGTGCGACGTACATGTATTAATATAATAATAATATTACCGGCATAGCATTAAACTAGATCGTTAATGTAATGATTCGTGCCTGTAAACAAGCAAAATCCCTATCATACATATGCCTAAATGATCTAATCCCTTTTAAATAGCCTACAGGCGGAGTTGTAGACGCGCGCGCATAGTGACGTTAAAGCTGCTAGTCTACAATGCAAAGGCTTTCTGGGAGTTGTAGTCTCGAGTGCTCTTCGGCTATTGGATTCGGCACATCACAATTTAACAGAAACATTAGGGTGTTGCTTGCTTTCAGTATACTTTGTGGAAAGTTCAGAATCGGAAAACTGAATGTAGGCTACCTATGGAGCACCAATTCATCCATCATGGTATATTTTCCACTTTCCGTGATTACTACAGTAGGCTAATATGAAACAAAATGTTTTCCATGACACCACATATAAATAACTCATTCACACACACCATATTAATCAAGCATATGGGCGTACATGTCCGTTCTCACGGGAGTGTCCAGCGCACGAGCTTCCTAGTTTCTGCGCACCCATCTGCTCCGTGAAGGTGCCAAGTCCTCGCCTCCGCAACTCCTTCCTGACTAAAATCGGCTGCTAGGCTTAGGTATTTGCGACGTTAGTGTCAAGCATTGAAAAAAAATGATATAGTGCCTACCAACTATTTACATTTTTTATGGTTTGCATTTAGCTTTCATTACAAACAACAGTGTTTTGAGAGAGGTGATGCTTGGAGCAAATCTTCACCTGAGCATGTTGGAAGAGTCAGGGCAAGAAATAGAGATAATCTTCAAAGGCTTTCACACCTGAGGAAATCACATGCACCTCTACACTTTATTCTGCACATGAACACACAGGCAACTGTCCCAGAATGAGAATTGTGTCTGAACCTAAAGATTCCCACATCCATTCAGCACCTCTCCAGCTTTCAACAGGAGTGTGGACTCAACAGGACAGTGTTTTGCAGTCAGAGGTAATTAATAAAAAAACATGCCTTGCATAGCGCCACATAGTGAGATGGTAGGTCACTTAACATCATATATTCCATTTTATTTCAGACTTTTCCCATAGATCAATTACATTTATCATTGATCAATTACATTTATCATAGATCAATTATATTTATCATAGATCAATTACATTTATCATAGATCAATCGCACCGAGTAATTTTGGGTTAAATATATGAGTACTAGGATAGCAGGAGTTCCTTAATATCACACTGAGAAGTGATCCTTAGTCATCTCAACAGTGAGTTCCCCCATCCAAACAATAAGTGACCCCCGGCCCCTTCTCTAGGGACAGGATTGACATAAAGGGGTTGGGGGTAACTTGGGCTACTGTTGTCAAAAAGCAGTTCTGACAGCAGTTCTGTCTTTATGCCACTTTATAACATGTGTGTGTGAGAGAGAGAGAGTGAGGGTGTGTGTGTGAGAGAGAGAGAAAGTGAGTGTGTGTGAGAGAGAGAGAGTGAGTGACTGTGTATGAGAGAGAGGGAGAATGAGTGAGTGAGTGCGTGTGTGTGTGAGAGAGAGAAAGTGAGTGTGTGTGTGTGTGTGTGTACCGCATTCTGGGGTGCTAGTAGCAGATGGTGGCCTTGTTGGATATGCTTTTCAATGGGCGCCAGTCACTAGTGAGCCTCTCAATACTCAGTACATATAACCTGACAGCATTTGGGACACGCACACACACATAGCCACCGCAAATAGTTATGTATACATGCAAATACACACACACACACACCACAAACAAAGAAATAACACACATGCATGCATGTGCACAAACATGCATGCACCAAAAAAAACAAGCTCAGACACACACATCCACTAACATTCAGTCCCTCATATAAACAGTCCCAATCTCACATGCAGACACACACACACACACACACACTTTGCGATGCAGCTCATATATATCCTGTCTGATAAATGAGTGATACTATAATTTGGTTAATTAGTGTAAGCGCTGATCTGCAGGATCCTGTTTGTGTATCCCCACAGGGGTGACATGTCATATATTTCATATACCCCACAGGGGTGACATTGTCTCTGAAGGCTGCATCCACATCTCTCTGGACGGACCAGGTCTCTCTCATCTCTCCATCACTCTCCTTCATCTCTCTTTCTCATCCCTCCATCACTCTCCTTCTTCATGCTCTATCTCACTCTTCTCCTCCTGTATCCTCTCTCTCACTCTCAAATCTCATCACCCTATCTGCCATTCCTCTCTCCCTCTCTTTCGATCTTTCTTTTCCCCATCTCTCTTTCTCTATCTCTCTATCCCCGACTCATTTTTACCCGTCTCCTCCTAATCTATCCTGCTCAATGACCCTGTCAGTATATTCCTGTAGTTGTCATCCTCCAACTGTTAACAGATAACAGCAAAGGGGTGATGCACCAACATATATTAAAGACTTACTTGTCCCTTACCACCCTCCTAGAACCCCAAGATCCCAAAATGCTGTTATATATATATATATATATACATACACACATACATATACATACGCATGTGTATATATATATATATGTATGCCCAAATTACACATTTGCTCTCTGATGTGTGAACCTGGCCAAATTCACTTTCTTCCTCTGTCCACAGTTATCTTTGCTGAGTGTCATCCCTGCCTCCTCTCACCCTCCCCTCCTGAGTGGACTACAACCAACACTAAGGGAGGCCCATGTCAGGACCGACTCTCCATCATAGAGGCCCTTCCTGGACGCCCATGCTAGGCCCGTCTCCCCTTCCTTGAGGCTTTGTGATTGCCCCCTCCTCACAATGGCACTGTCAAATGGACCCTTACTGTTACCCCCATGACCCATCTCACTCCTTTGAGTTTGACACTATGTCTGGCCACTGCCGTGTGCTGGACACTGAGTAACCGAAGGAGACGCACTGAGTAACCTAAGGAGCCGTGTGCTGGACACTGAGCCGCCCTGGCATCTTATCATCCCCTCTACAGTCAAGTAGGCAGAGCAGATGAAGGACTGATCTGCAGTCCCATCGGTGTATGGCAGACTGCGTCGCCTCAGGGGTGCCTCTGGGGGTCAAGGTGGCGAGCAGAGAGCCCACCCCACTGCTCCATGTCTGTCCTCTTCACAACACTTCTGTCCAGCACGAGGAGGAGTCTTTTCATGTTGGTCCTCTCGAAGACGAGTGTTTATGAGGTTAAACCCTCTCCTTCTTAGCTTGTTTAAGAGTGTCAGGGAGAGTCTGAGCAGTGGAGCTTCTCACCACACACACACACACACACACACTGCAGCATGCTTGCGACGTTATTACTCAGCCACACTGAGTGCTAATGACCTCCCTAATGAAGACACTAAAAGGAGACAAAGGCAGCCACTGAGTCCAGGCTAGCAGATAGGATGACAGTAATCTGCCGTTTAGTGTGTGTATGTGTGTGTGTGTGTGTGTTAGAGAGGAGAGCCTGTAAGTCTCATATGAGTGTGTGTGGTGTCTGAATGTGAGAAAGAGGAGAGTTCATGGTAGAGGAGTGTGTGTGACAGAGGGGTGTGTGTGTGTGTGTGTGTCTAAGTTCTGTTCAAGTGTGTGTTTGTCAGAGTTAAATGGCATGGCCTCCAGTGATGGCTGCGACACAGAGGTCTTGCTGAGACGGAAATGTTCTCTTCAAGCCCTGCAGCTGCAGCCAAATTAACATGATCAACTTCTCTTCCCTTCTCTGCTAGTTCAAAGCTCCTGTCCCACTGTCTCGTGTGAGCCTGAGCGCTGGCAGAGTGCCACTGAAGTAATGCAACTAATCAGCCAAGTCACTAACGAGCCTGCTAGTCACTAATGAGCCCACTTAATTAACCAATTGGAAATCTTTCATCTCTTGTTTCCTCTCATTTGACACACAGGGTCACTGATGGGGAGCCAAGTCGTATTTGAAGAAACATAAAGGAGGAAAAAGGATCAGGACATATTTTAGATCAGGTTTGAGCTCAAAAAGGACATCATTAGACTAATTATTTGAATCAGAACCAGAACTGTTTATTTTCCCAAGGAAAAACAAGGAATTTGTCTTGGTATAAAATGATGGCTGATTTGGATGGCCGTAATTAAAACAATAAATATCATACCATATTGAATGTGGTCACCACAATTCTTACGCTTTTTAAATAGAGATATTGATAGCACAGACATCACATCCACACTAGGCCATTTTCATTTCAGTTTTCCATTTTGATCTTAACACAGAAACAATATTTGTCCACACAGAGCAGAGTAGACATTGAACTCAAGAGAGTGGAGAGAACAGAGTAGATATCAGACTCAATAGGGCAGATTAGATATTGGACTCTAGAGGACGGAGTAGATATCAGACTCTAGAGGGTGGAGTAGATATCAGACTCTAGAGGGTGGAGTAGATATCAGACTCTAGAGGACGGAGTAGATATCAGACTCTAGAGGACGGAGTAGATATCAGACTCTAGAGGGTGGAGTAGATATCAGACTCTAGAGGACGGAGTGGATATCAGACTCTAGAGGATGGAGTAGATATCAGACTCTAGAGGGTGGAGTAGATATCAGACTCTAGAGGGTGGAGTGGATATAGGACTCTAGAGGGTGGAGTAGATATCAGACTCTAGAGGGTGGAGTAGATATCAGACTCTAGAGGGCGGAGTGGATATCGGAGTGCTGAAATGGAACTGGCTGGTCCTCTAGAACTTCAATAATGTAAAGACTGATGATGGGAACATCTTTTTTCTTCTGCACCTGGAGCAAAGCCACCTCAGCAGTGTGTACAGCTCTAGACACCTCAGCAGTGTGTACAGCTCTAGACTCCTCAGCAGTGTGTACAGCTCTAGACTCCTCAGCAGTCTGCACAGTTCTAGACTCCTCAGCAGTGTGCTCTTCAGATACCACTAATAGTGTGCACAGCTCTAGACTTCTCAGCAGTCTGCACAGCTCTAGACTCCTCAGCAGTGTGCTCTTCAGACCACTAATAGTGTGCACAGCTCTAGACTCCTCAGCAGTCTGCACAGCTCTAGACTCCTCAGCAGTGTGCTCTTCAGACACCACCAATAGTGTGCACAGCACCACCCCACCCCAGTACACCACACACACTCCTCCCCACCCCACCCCAGTACACCACACACACTACTCCCACCCCCAACACACACACTACTCCCACCCCACCCCAGTGCATCACACACACTACTCCCCACCCCCACCCCAGTATACCACACACACTACTCCCACCCCCAACACACACACTACTCCCACCCCACCCCAGTATACCACACACTCCCCACCCCCACCCCAGTACCACACACACTCCCACCCCCAACACACACACTTCTCCCCACCCCCACCCCAGTATACCACACACACTACTCCCACCCCCAACACACACACTACTCCCACCCCACCCCAGTGCATCACACACACCACTCCCACCCCAGTACACCGCACACACTCCTCCCCACCCCCACCCCAGTATACCACACACACTACTCCCCACCCCACCCCAGTATACCACACACACTACTCCCACCCCCAACACACACACTACTCCCACCCCACCCCAGTGCATCACACACACTACTCCCACCCCAGTGCATCACACACACACTACTCCCCACCCCCACCCCAGTGGATCACACACACACTACTCCCCACCCCACTCCAGCATGCAAGCAGCAGAAGAGTTACAGTCACATGATTAACCTCATTAAGTCATTAACTGCAGATGCTCCCACCCCAAACACACACACTGACTCCCACCCCACCCCAGTGCATCAAACACACTCAGAGGAAATTGAGTACACAAAGTCCCACCCCAGTTGTCATTTTACACACACTACTCCCCACCCACACCCCAGTACTGCATACCACACACTTCTCTCTGCAAAGATCAGTAAACAAGTACGCAGTAAGCAGGTAGTACTGATTTCGGAAATGCCAAGTGGGCGTGTGTGTGAAACCTATCCAAGTCAAACGACAAACAAGTGTTTCTGTTCACCACACCATGCCATGTGTTAAGAGATTTGCATTTATATTTTTATTCAGTTTGTGCTTCAGTGTTTGCAAGGTATTTCAAGGACAAGCGATGCAGCAGTTACACCAGTGAGATATCACTCTCTAGTGACATATGTTCTACTTCAGGGCTCCAAAAAATACAAGAGCAGTTTCAATCCCAGAATGCATTTCACTGTTGCCATGCCTTGTTATCCTATATAATAAAGACAAACAAGTGTTTCTGTTCACAACACTGTGTTAAGAGATTTGCATTTATATTTTTATTCAGTTTGTGCTGGTTTGCAAGGTAACAAACAAGCGATAGCAGTTACACCAGTGAGATATCACTCTCTATGCAATGTTCTATCAGGGCTCCAAAAATCAAGAGCTTCCCCAGAATGTTTCACTGTTGCTGTGTTATCAAAATAAAGAAAAGAAACACAGCTGGAAAACAAATATTTCACATGCAATGATCAATCACTTCCTGTACTGCTGTGCAAAGGAAACACAGATGCAGAGGATAGTGTGTGTGTGTGTCTGTTTGTGTGTCCAGCCGTTAGTCCCTGTGTGATCTCTTTGGTGAGACAAAGGGCCATGCTGTCTGAGTGCTCTTGTCCGATACTGTCTGAGTGGCACAACTGCGCTGCATCTTCCTCTGACAGGGGCTCAGCATTGCTAACGGCAACAGGTGGGAAGCTGGAGGGGAGGAGAATACAGAGTCGCTGGAGGACAGTCTGGAGGAGCGTAGTGCACTGCTCCTTCCCTCCAACTCCTTTTCATCATCATCATCAACATCATCATCATCACAGCACAGAGCGTGGAGCTCCCGCTCACTGAGAAGCCTGTTGTCCCCTAACAGCGATCCCCAAGAGCCCACAGGGTTGCTGAAGGAACCTCTTGGGCTGTTTGAGGCAAAAAAGTAACCCCTTGGGCCATTTGGAGTCATGCAAGATCTCTTTAGGCTGTGTGGAGTAAGACAGGAACCCCTTGGACTGTTTGGTGTGGAGATGGAACCCCTTGGGCTGTTTGGTGTGGAGAAGGAACCCCTTGGGCTGTTTGGGGTGAGGCAGGAACTCTTTGAAGCAGTAGGAGTAAAACAGTTCCTGTCATTCCCTTGGGTAGATCCACTGAGGAGCGGTTGAGGCTGGGCCCGCCTAAGTTCTGTTTTGGAGCTAAGAAGGGTCTTTGTTCTAGAAGTAAGGAGAGGGTTCTCTGCTCTGGAATTAAGAAAGGAGTTCTCAATTCTAGAACTGGGGAGGGTTTTTTCTGACACCGTCGCCCAGTTGCAGTCAGCCAGATTGTCCTGGGCGAGGTGGTGCTGGAGTGTGTGTGTGTTAGTGTGTGTGTGACTGTGTGTATTTGAAGACCCTCTGTCACTGCTGCTGGTTGCTGTGAACTGCTCCATGTCAGCGTCAAGGGGCATGTCCCCGGTCAAGTTGTCAATCTGACCCACCACCTACGCAGCAGAGGGAGAGCAGAAGAAAGGATTCGATCACACATAGAGATCAAAATAGGCAGGATTTAATCACACATGAACATCAAAACGGAAAGGGTTTAATCACACATGAACACCAAAACGGAAAGGGTTTAATCACACATGAACACCAAAACAAACCAAAACCTTGACTCCTCACCTCCACACACTGAGATACTCTACTCTACTTCATTTTACGTCACTTACGTTATAAAAAAGAAAAAGTAAAGCTTACTTGAAAAATTGGTGAAAATTCGTTGCCTCAGATGAGTTGAATACTAGTTATGTTTACCTTTGCTTATGTGGTACGTACAAACTGCTGTCTTCCACTGTTTAATAAATTCTTCAGAGTCTTCTGTGGTGAGTTCTATGCTGCCAGAGATTTAGGTGCTAAATTTCTTTGTGAATTACTTTTAGTTAAAAAAATATTAGGATTCCTGAAGATACATCCGACATGCCCATTATTTTAATGAGTTTCTCCTAAATTCCTCTAACCTGGCCATGCCATCCTAATTAAGCTGGATTGTCATCTCCCAACAGTGCTAGTCTGGATTTGATCCCATTCAGTTTGTTGTTAAACTTCAACACCTCCAGCAATCGTTGCTCACTATGGCCAGAATGGCCAGACCCTCTGTGAGTGCAGTACGAGGGGCCAGGCCCTCTGTGCCAAACAGAGTGCAGTACGAGGGGCCAGACCCTCTGTGCCAAACAGAGTGCAGTACGAGGGGCCAGACCCTCTGTGCCAAACAGAGTGCAGTACGAGGGGCCAGACCCTCTGTGCCAAACAGAGTGCAGTACGAGGGGCCAGACCCTCTGTGCCAAACAGAGTGCAGTACGAGGGGCCAGACCCTCTGTGCCAAACAGAGTGCAGTACGAGGGGCCAGACCCTCTGTGCAAAACAGAGTGCAGTACGAGGCTAAAATTTTAGGAGCTACTCTTAGCCTTAAGATTTTTGTCCTGGCCCAGACCCAGTCAAAGACTGATGGACTGGATATATGTGGCCATGTCTGTCTCTCTCTTTTTGTCTGTCTGTGCATGTGGTGCATCTGTGTCTGTCTGTCATGCCTCTCTATGATGCTGACACACACACACACACACACACACACACACACACACACACACACTGTACAATTGTATGCTAGTGCAGGTTCATGCATCATGCTGCTGCAGGTTCTCAGACTTCAGGGTCAGGTATTAAAAAAACATGTGAGTCAATGTGGACTTCCATAAACAATGACAATAAATTTCATTTGAATTGATATGTGAGGCTGTTGAGGGGAAACTTAATGAATTTCAGTCTTTATCAAATATTGAGATAAATAGATGTATAGAAATTGTGGGAAAAATAAACTAATGAACAAAAAGACACTGAGCAGGTCCAACAACATGGCTGACTGTGGCACTAAATTTTCATATCTTTTTTGGCAGAAGAATTATAATTTCTAAATAAATAGCTGCATTTGCAAGGTAGCTATATGTGTGCAACCATTTCAGAAAAGCAGTAAGCCGCTTGAGGTCATTTCCATGGCAACTTAGACTGCTGAGAAACTTTAGCCTGGAGTAGGAAGTCTAACGAGAGCTGAGTCCAACCAGAGACGCTTTTCTACTACTGCCTAGTCCACTCACTCTTTTTAGCTAATATTAGACTGGTCTTGTTTTTTATGCAACTGAATAATGAAGCCAATTGTGGTCCTATAAGAAAAATTTAGACGAGGACCTTTTTGCAACAGGCCTCCAGGGAGAGAATCCAACAGAAAACTCAATACCAGAGGTAGGCACAGTTAGTGAACATATAAACCCCTTTAAACACCTTTTAGTGAGTGCATTTATTTAGTTACAGTTGGCTGTGTGTGTGTGTGTGTGTTGTGTGTGTGTGTGTGTGCCTGTGCAAAGTGCAAAGTGCAAAGTTGAGATTTGTTCAGCAGGTTCAGCTTGCCTGTACCTCAGTGTATACCACCATATCCATCAGCATCAAAGAAAAACCCATCCATTTATACACACAAACACACCACAACCGGACTGGACACACACACACACACACACACACACACTGTTACCTCCTGTAGTTCTCGGGCCACATCCTTAAGTTCAGAGAGAACGTACTCCAGTTGCTCCATCACCTCCCTCATGTGGCTCCTGATGTGTTGCCTGCGGCTGCCGCTGTGCTCACACTTACACACACCAACGCGCACACTCTTGCGCTCACACACACACGTTTGCTCCCCAGACGGGACCCCAACACAGGACATTCTTCTCAGGCCGACACCAAACCGTCACCGGGTGGCAGAGCTGGGGGTCCATGGCGGAGGCCCCTGAGACACAGGCACGCAGCAGGCTTTGTGGGGACCACACACACACACTATGAACGCCTGACCAAACTGCCTCTGGTCCTCCACAAAGCCACAGGCATGTCGTTGAACTGAACTGCCTACCACCAGTCAAAGCATCACTTCTGTTTGCAGAGAGAGCAGAGGTTCTTGTTCCACCGGTCACACAGAACCCAGAGTCTAGTACCCACAGCGCAAAGCCCAGAGTCTAGAAACTGATGCGTTTCCTTGCTGGAGCAGGTGAAGTCTGAGCCTCTCTGTTCTGAACTGCTCTCTGGAAGCAGTTCTCCTGTCTTCAATGTGTGTGTGTGTGTGTGTGTGACTTCTTAAAGTCCTCTGCCAGTGGTTCCTGTCAGTGTGTATGTCTGAAGCTTTGTTCCATTGGATCTGATGTGGCGCAGCGCTGTCAGGCCTCCTCCATCTCTGAGAGGAGAGGGAACGTCCAATCACAACAGGGTTGTCAAGGTTGAGAGCACAGATCAAAAGTGAGCGTCCAATCAGCATAGAGCTGTCAGGTTCACCGTGTTTCATTCCACTTCCCCACTCAACAGCCAAGGGCACACATCAAGAGTCAATGTCCAATCAGCACAGACCTGTCAGGGTTCATCAGAAGTGAATGTCCAATCAGATCAAAAGTGAATACCAAGTCAGCACAGACCTGCCAGGGTTGAGGGTAGAAATCAAAGATATTCATCCAATCAGAGTAGAGCTGTCCAAGTTCATCAAAAGTAAGTGTACAATCAGATCAAAAGTGAATGCGCAATCAGCAAGAGCTGTCAGGGTTGAGGGTAGAGATCAAAGATGTCCGTCCAATCAGAACAGAGCTGTCCAAATTTATCAGAAGTGAGCGTCAAATCAGATCAAATGTGAACATCCAATCGCCACAGAGCTGTCCAAATTGATCAGAAGTAAACGTCCAATCAGAACAGAGCTGTCTGAGCTGGCTGACGATGAATCTTCTCTGACACAAGAACAAGAAGGAAACATTCTCACCTTAATTACTGTTTGTCTGTCTCTGTGTCCGTGTGTGTGCATGTGACAGTGTGTGTGAGTGTGTGTGTGTGGTGTATTTGTGTGTATGTTTGTGTGTGTGTTGATGTTTCTTAGTATCACTTGGCCATTTCTCTTCCTCTCCTGTCCCTCCTCTTTTCTCTTCTCTTCTCTTCTCTCTTCACCTCTTTCCTCTCCTCTCTTCTCTTCTCTCCTATTCTCTCTCCTTCTCTTCTGTACTAAAATGCTCCTATCTGTTTCTTAGTCTTCTTCTCCTCTTCCTTCTTGGCTGTGCTGAACCATCCAGGCTCTGGTGCAGTTTCTGAACTCCTCCCCCTCCCCCCCCTCTGTCTCCCTCTCTCCCTCCTTCTCACTCCCTCCCTCCCTCTCTCTCTTTCTTCTCCCTCCCTCTCTCAAAAAGCCTCACGCTTCCATATGCCTCACTCCCCGCCCCTCTCCCTCATACTCTCTCTCTCTCTCCCTCTTTTTCTAATATCCATCTTTCTATTTCCCTCCCTCCATCTCTCTCTCTTTTCTCTTTCCTTCCCCACTTGCTCCCTCTCTCTCTCTCCTGTAACACACACAAGCACACACACCATTCTCTGTCTATGGACTTTCATGGTAGGCAGTCAGACACTGTGTGTGTGTGTGTGTGTGTGTGTGAGAGAGAAAGAGAGAGAGAGGGAGAGAAAGAGAGAGTGTGTATGTGTATGTATTTGTGTGAGTGTGCAAGAGAGAGAGAGAGAGAGAGAATGTGTGTGAGAGAGAGAGTGTGTGTGTATGTGTAAGTGTTTGTGCATGTGTGTGCAAA
This sequence comes from Tenualosa thibaudeaui, assembly GCA_027481765.1. NCBI lineage: Eukaryota > Metazoa > Chordata > Actinopteri > Clupeiformes > Clupeidae > Tenualosa > Tenualosa thibaudeaui. Next base: position 27,370,603 of record JAIFZK010000007.1, read on the forward strand.
AGAGAGCGAGTGTGTGTGTGTGTGTGTGACTGTGTGCTCCTATGTGCTGGGCTTGCTCCTGTGTCCAGAGTGTGAGCCAGGAGAAGAGGTGCTGTAAATCTCACTGCTCACCTGGTCAGCACTGCAGCTTCCACAGAACACCAGAGAGACAAACACAAACTCTCTTTCTCTCTCTCGCTCTCTTTCTCTCTCTCTCTTTCTCTCTCTCCCGCTCTCTTTCTCTCTCTCTCTCTATCTTTTTCACCCCGTGTTAGTGGTCCTATTATCCTTCCTCCCAGATTCCCGACTCCATTTACTCTGGCTATTAAAATGACTTATTTTACTGTTTCATAGCTGTTTCATTTACTCTCTCTGTTTTATTAGATCTGATACAGTGGTCTATGATATATTTACTGAACACCTGGAACACTGTGTAGGTATCAGAGACATGACTCCACACTGTGTATCAGAGACATGACTCCACACTGTGGTGGTATCAAAGACATGACTCCACAGTGGTTTATTTCCAACATTAAGCACAGATCTTTCACAGTCACCATTGGGACACACTCATCCACACCTGCCACTATGACCTCTGGAGTCCCACAAGGGTCTATTCAGAGCCCTCTTCTTTTTTCTGCATACATGCTTCTTCTAGGTCAGATTTGATTTCATTTCTGAATCTCATTGATTGCATCATGGAGGTCAAAACATGGATGCCTCACAGTTTTCTGCACTTAATTGCCAATAAAACTGAAGTCATTCTGTTTGGACCTCCGAAGCAAACTGAGGTCCTGAGGAAACATCTTGGCCCCCAAGCAACTATTCAGAAACCTTGGTGTACAATTTGACCCTGAATTTAAATTTGATAAGCAAATTGATGCTATATTATACTGTTATAAAGGCTATAGTTTTCATCTTAGATCTTACATCTTCTAAACATCTTAGAAGTTTAAATTTTTAACTGCATCAGATCTTGAGAAACTCGCAAGTGCTTTTATTACCTCAATTATCGTTAGATTACTCGATCGAATGACTTGATTATTGCAATACACTTTATACTGGTATCTGTGAATCCAAAATGCAGCAGCCAGACTGCTTACTGAAAGGAAGCAAGGAAACGAGACCACATCACTCCCATATTGGCAGCTCTACACTGGAGGTGATGTGGTCTCGTTTCAGCTTCCTGTGAGGTTTAGAATCCTATATAAAGTAAGGCAAGACAAAGTGAATTTATTTGTACAACCCAACACAAAACGCAATCCAATGTGCTTTACATAGTAGAAGAAACGACAGTACAATACAACACAACACAGTATAACAAACAATAATAAGTTAATTTAAAACATCAGCTTAGAAAGCAAAACTAAGAACTCTTGCAATGAGCACATTTAATAACTGATAAAAATAAACAAATAAATCAATTAAAAATGGAATATTGATAATATATTAATCCTGATCAGTATATATACTGTACTAGAAGAGCTTTGTGTTGAGATTTGAGATTCCTTGGGTTATATTGCACAAGCATGTCACATATCTACACCGTTCAGTTATTTAGATACCAGCAACAGTGCTTTAAAATCAGTTCTTTGGATTACTGGCAGCCAATGCAGGGACTTCAGAATGGGTAGTAATATGGTCACATTTTGAATCAGCTGGAGCTGCCTAATAGTCCAGTAAAAAGACCATTAGAATAATCCACACGACTGGAAATAAAAGCATGGGTGAGTTTTTCTGGATTGTCTTTTGATATAAAACCTCTGAAAGATGAAAGAACACAGATTTCATGACTGCTTTCATATGGCTGCTGAAACTTAGGACTGTCAATGATGACGCCAAGATTTTTAACTGTCACTCTTGCCTTAAGTCTTTTGGCATCTAGAGGTGTTGCAGTCTTGATTCTTTGCTCCTTTCTCCCAAAGATAAGAGATCCCAAAGATAAGAGATCCCAAAGATTCTAGGAGGGCAAAATCATTTGGTAACAGAGATCAGTAAATTTGTGTCATCAGCACAGCTATGATAACTGATGGAGTGATTCTTAATGATCTGTCTAAGTGGGAACATGTAGAGGTTAAACAATAAAATTCCAACAATTGATCCCTGAGGGACACCACAGATTAATAGGGTTGGTGTTTAGGTAAACTTGCCAATAAACACATAAAAGGTCCTGTATTGTAGATAAAATCTCAGCCATCTGAGGTCTACATCAGGGTTTTTCTTTTTGAGGAGTTTGCTTCACAACTGCCATTTTGAGGGGAAATGCCAGCAGCAATAGCAGTGTGTAGTGAGGTGTTGACTACAATTAGATGCATTAGATGCAGCTAACTACAATTAGATTAGAATAGATCAGTAGCATTGACTGTTTTTAAAGCTTTAGGTGGCGAAGCTCCAAGCTACATAATGGACATGTTAAGCCCATATGCCCTGTCACAAACCCACCCCAGGGTCAGCTGATTGTCCCACTCTCACGACTCTCCTTGAAAGGGGACCGGGCCTTTAGTGTCTATGATCCACGTTTCTGGAACAGTCTTCCACTGAAACTCAGATCTGCATCAATGGTGTCTGTGGTTAAAATGTCAAATGGCTTCATAACTTCAACCACATTGACCGTCAACATAGGTGCCCCTAAAGGTTGTGTCCTGAGCCCTCTCCTCTCACTCACTCACTCACTCACTCGTGTCACAGGAAACTATGTTATGCTGTTCTGAATTTGTATGCAAGTGATTTATCTAACAGCATGTGGGTCTGCCAGCAGGACCTCAACTTCTGCCAGATCAAACTTGACAACACCAGCTATGTGGGCAGAGCTATTTATGCTTGATGGGGAGTGTGTGTATGTGTGAGAAGTGTGTGTGTGTTTATGTGTGATGGAGAAATCACCACAGTAACTGCTGTCCCACACAGGAGCTGAATGCTGTATTGAATGTGTCCCATAGTCATCAGGCACCACTGGAATACAACACTCCTTGGAGTGGGCAGGCAGAGCAGCTTAGCATTTCCTCAGCGCTGGCTTGCTCTACATTCACATCTGGCGCCACCTGCTGGTAGTTTGCAGTCAGGTCAAACGGACCTGGCTGTTTGACCAGGTCACATAATCTATGTGAGGCCGGCTATAGATTTTTGCTGCCTTAGAATCAGATTGAAGACAGAAATAAAGAAATACATTGTGATGCCCCCCTTGACATTTGAAGCCGTCGGAACTGGCCCTGGATCTGTGTAGTAACTAAGATGAAATAACGTGTCAGACTGATATACCCTCACCAGTTTAGCACCATGCACCATTCCTCTGAACCAATCCGAATATCTGCTCATTTTAATAAAGGTTCTTGACTTATGTGAGTCATTCTAGCAGTGGGAGGAATCTGAGCAGTAGCCTGTATCTGAAGAATAACAAAGCTGAACTGGTTTATTAGCCCTATCAGATGCATGTAAAGAGCTACAGAGGAGTCAAGGCTTCATAGCTGTAGTAGCACCAGGGCCATAGCAGTAGCATAGCACAGTAGCACCAGACTAAGCAATACTGAATGATGTCCCATGTGTTCAGTTAAGACCAGTCATGACAAGGCAATACTGAATGAGAAGTCTCATGTGTTCAGTTTAGACCTGTCATGACAAAGTAAAACTGAATGAGAAGTCTCATGTGTTCAGTTTAGACCTGTCCTATGTGTTTCTCAACTGTGAGAAATATTCAAATGTTATGTTTGCAGTCCCATGCACACACAGCAGTGTTGATCTGTCTGAGGTAGAGTTTACCTAGTTTACCTGATGCACTTTTCCAATGAACCTTTGTGTTTTGCTGATGTGAGCTCTCCCCAAAGTGCTTCTCTCTCTCTCCACAGTGCTTCTCTCTCTCTCCACAGTGCTTCTTTCTCTCCCCACAGTGCTCCTCTCTCTCCACAGTGCTTCTCTCTCTCTCCACAGTGCTTCTCTCTCTCTCTCCACAGTGCTTCTCTCTCTCTCCACAGTGCTTCTCTCTCTCCACAGTGCTTCTCTCTCTCTCCACAGCGCTTCTCTCTCTCCACAGTGCTTCTCTCTCTCCACAGTGCTTCTCTCTCTCTCCACAGTGTTTCTCTCTCTCCACAGTGCTTCTCTCTCTCTCCACAGTGCTTCTCTCTCTCCATCCCCTTCTCTATCTGTCCATCCCCCTTTCTCTCCATGCCTTCTCTCTTCTTTCTCTATCTTTCCATCCCCTTCTTTCTCTCCATCCCTCCCCATCTTTCCATCCCCCTCTCTCTCCACAGTGTTTCTCTCTCTCCCTTCTTTGCTTTTTATTAGTTATTATTCATGTTATCACCATTAATCCAGCTCATCTCCTCTTTGTGAGTTATTGGGATTACTCTCAGTATGTTATGAGTACTCTAACTAAGATTCTCCAAGCTTGTGTGGGACTCCATCTAAGTTCCTGTAAGTCTGCGTGGGGCTTTAACTAAATTCCTGTAAGTTTGTGTGGGGAATTAGTAATATATCATATTATTCCCATTGATCCAGTTCTTCTGTGGGAGGAACAGAGAGTGAGTGAAAGTGTGACATGGACACACAAGGGAGCAAGGAGACGACTGCAACAATATCTGTTTACTATTGACCAGGGAGAAGAAAAATAATACAAAAGTAACAAAAACAAGCAAACCAAAGAGCTTCTGAGAGTCTGACACCAATCCACAATGTGCTCTCATGCTTACAGAGGAGCGGTTTGTCTCCAACAGATCAGAGATGATCACACTTCTGTTCCCATGAGCACGTTCCTCACACAATAAAATACTACTAGTATAGGATTCGATTATAATACATTATACAGAGTAGGGTCATGTCCAGTACAGGAGAGTAAAGTGATTGGCCATTGAAGAGCTGTGAGTCCTACACAAATACTGAACACAAGCGGCAAATGAACTGTAGCTCTCGCCTCCAGGGCTACAACACATCCCATAAAGGGTAGGGTTACAGAAATGACATCAACACACCTATGTATACACACCCTCACCCACGCACACACACACCGGCACATTGATTTCATACCCACACTCACACACACACCAGCACATGCATTGCATACCTACACACACACACACACACACACACGCACACGCACACACAAACACACACACACAGACATATACATGGCTCACAGTTTGGTTCAACTTACAGTTTATAAATTCACCATACTTGACAAACTATACATAGAGACTAACTTTTTTTGTTCTATTGTCATCTGTGTATCTTACGTAAAGAACATCTCTGTCTATTTGACTGTGGATATTTATACAAGATCATAGCACTGGCAGGGGGAAATGGGACTTGGCTTGGCAAAATGGGCTTTTCATTTGCTGGTGCAAATGTCATTTTCCAGAGGGGAGTCCAGCAGTGGCCATTAGTAGCAGTAGGAGCCTTTGGCCACTAGGGGGAGGCCTACTGTCAGGAGAGGTGAGGTGAAGTCCAGACTGCCCCAGCCGAGCCACTCATCTCTCCGCTCCTCTGGGCTGGGGAGACACACACACACACACACGCACACACACACACCCTCAGCCTAACCTCCGCAAATGGATGTCACAACCCCATCCAACCAAGACTCATTAAAACCCACCGCTAGGGAACAGACACTTTCACACACACTCACCCACATATAAACATGTACACAAAACTAGAAACCAAAGATCCTAGTGCAGAATCAAGAGCGAGGAGAAAGAATGGCTTGGCTAACCACACGTGACCAGATGACTGGCACTTTGTCGCATGCCCAGTGCTAGTTAGTGATTGGATCCTATGTACACCATAATATTTGAGCTTAGCGTCGCTCAGTGCAACACTCTTGCTGTACATTATAGCATTAATTGTTAATAATTCTATTCTATTCTATTTCAGCCCCACAGAGTGATGTCACAGGAAGTGAGTTTTGACATTTCCCGTTTTGGCAAAACAGACTGATGTCACAGCTGTGCTCACAGACCTCAGACTGCAAGGGTCTCAGCCAGTGGCATCTGTTACTCCCTCTGCACTGGGGCTCACACAGTGCTTCTGTCAGGCTAATTCACCTGCAGGAATAAAGGCCCTGTGAGGCCCTGTGAGGCCCTGACGCCGACTAGCATAGGGTGTGTGCTTTCACTGCAGGGAACCCTTCCCTGCTTTACAAGGTCCCTGTAAACCAACAACACGTTTGGAAAATGATTCCATATCATATGAAGCCAATATGGGCCAAATCATATTAAGGCCTCACCAGTTTTTTTGCCTAAAGAATTGTGCAACTTACAAAAACACAAAATGAGAAAGCAAGATTTGAGCCCAGGGTTACAGCCAGCCTCTAGAGAATGACTGCAAATGGAAGAAACAGCTTCTAGAGGTGATGTTTGATTGGACACTAATGGGAAAGAGGATCTGGTGTTTCCCACTGCAACACGGACCTATGAGAGGGTAGGCTTCTATAACACTGAGGTAACAACCACAACTCTCCACAGTGCTTCTCTCTCTCTCCACAGTGCTTCTCTCTCTCTCTCCACAGTGCTTCTCTCTCTCTCCACAGTGCTTCTCTCTCTCCACAGTGCTTCTCTCTCTCTCCACAGCGCTTCTCTCTCTCCACAGTGCTTCTCTCTCTCCACAGTGCTTCTCTCTCTCTCTACAGTGTTTCTCTCTCTCCACAGTGCTTCTCTCTCTCTCCACAGTGCTTCTCTCTCTCCATCCCCTTCTCTATCTGTCCATCCCCCTTTCTCTCCATGCCTTCTCTCTTCTTTCTCTCTTTCCATCCCCTTCTTTCTCTCCATCCCTCCCCATCTTTCCATCCCCCTCTCTCTCTCCACAGTGTTTCTCTCTCTCCCCTTCTTTGCTTTTTATTAGTTATTATTCATGTTATCACCATTAATCCAGCTCATCTCCTCTTTGTGAGTTATTGGGATTACTCTCAGTATGTTATGAGTACTCTAACTAAGATTCTCCAAGTTTGTGTGGGACTCCATCTAAGTTCCTGTAAGTCTGCGTGGGGCTTTAACTAAATTCCTGTAAGTTTGTGTGGGGAATTAGTAATATATCATATTATTCCCATTGATCCAGTTCTTCTGTGGGAGGAACAGAGAGTGAGTGAAAGTGTGACATGGACACACAAGGGAGCAAGGAGACGACTGCAACAATATCTGTTTACTATTGACCAGGGAGAAGAAAAATAATACAAAAGTAACAAAAACAAGCAAACCAAAGAGCTTCTGAGAGTCTGACACCAATCCACAATGTGCTCTCATGCTTACAGAGGAGCGGTTTGTCTCCAACAGATCAGAGATGATCACACTTCTGTTCCCATGAGCACGTTCCTCACACAATAAAATACTACTAGTATAGGATTCGATTATAATACATTATACAGAGTAGGGTCATGTCCAGTACAGGAGAGTAAAGTGATTGGCCATTGAAGAGCTGTGAGTCCTACACAAATACTGAACACAAGCGGCAAATGAACTGTAGCTCTCGCCTCCAGGGCTACAACACATCCCATAAAGGGTAGGGTTACAGAAATGACATCAACACACCTATGTATACACACCCTCACCCACGCACACACACACCGGCACATTGATTTCATACCCACACTCACACACACACCAGCACATGCATTGCATACCTACACACACACACACACACACACGCACACGCACACGCACACACAAACACACACACACAGACATATACATGGCTCACAGTTTGGTTCAACTTACAGTTTATAAATTCACCATACTTGACAAACTATACATAGAGACTAACTTTTTTTGTTCTATTGTCATCTGTGTATCTTACGTAAAGAACATCTCTGTCTATTTGACTGTGGATATTTATACAAGATCATAGCACTGGCAGGGGGAAATGGGACTTGGCTTGGCAAAATGGGCTTTTCATTTGCTGGTGCAAATGTCATTTTCCAGAGGGGAGTCCAGCAGTGGCCATTAGTAGCAGTAGGAGCCTTTGGCCACTAGGGGGAGGCCTACTGTCAGGAGAGGTGAGGTGAAGTCCAGACTGCCCCAGCCGAGCCACTCATCTCTCCGCTCCTCTGGGCTGGGGAGACACACACACACACGCACACACACACACCCTCAGCCTAACCTCCGCAAATGGATGTCACAACCCCATCCAACCAAGACTCATTAAAACCCACCGCTAGGGAACAGACACTTTCACACACACTCACACACATATAAACATGTACACAAAACTAGAAACCAAAGATCCTAGTGCAGAATCAAGAGCGAGGAGAAAGAATGGCTTGGCTAACCACACGTGACCAGATGAGTGGCACTTTGTCGCATGCCCAGTGCTAGTTAGTGATTGGATCCTATGTACACCATAATATTTGAGCTTAGCGTCGCTCAGTGCAACACTCTTGCTGTACATTATAGCATTAATTGTTAATAATTCTATTCTATTCTATTTCAGCCCCACAGAGTGATGTCACAGGAAGTGAGTTTTGACATTTCCCGTTTTGGCAAAACAGACTGATGTCACAGCTGTGCTCACAGACCTCAGACTGCAAGGGTCTCAGCCAGTGGCATCTATTACTCCCTCTGCACTGGGGCTCACACAGTGCTTCTGTCAGGCTAATTCACCTGCAGGAATAAAGGCCCTGTGAGGCCCTGTGAGGCCCTGTGAGGCCCTGTGAGGCCCTGACGCCGACTAGCATAGGGTGTGTGCTTTCACTGCAGGGAACCCTTCCCTGCTTTACAAGGTCCCTGTAAACCAACAACACATTTGGAAAATGATTCCATATCATATGAAGCCAATATGGGCCAAATCATATTAAGGCCTCACCAGTTTTTTTGCCTAAAGAATTGTGCAACTTACAAAAACACAAAATGAGAAAGCAAGATTTGAGCCCAGGGTTACAGCCAGCCTCTAGAGAATGACTGCAAATGGAAGAAACAGCTTCTAGAGGTGATGTTTGATTGGACACTAATGGGAAAGAGGATCTGGTGTTTCCCACTGCAACACGGACCTCTGAGAGGGTAGGCTTCTATAACACTGAGGTAACAACCACTGAATCTAAACACAGCTCTGATTGGTCTGTAGCAATTACTTTTCACATCACATGACCCTCAGGCCACCAATCAGACTTGACACACCCCAAAAACATAAATATAACAATCTAACATAAAAAAACATCAACAGCATATTATATCAGATAATGAATGAAAACAATGAAGACTTGATAAGGCCACTGGATGCTAAACTCAAATGTGGAGAGAAAACAGGACTTCTAACTGCCAAGCATCTGATGCCCACCAATGAAGTGGTATTGATAGCTCTGCCAGACAATGCCAACTAGGGTAATACATAGTACACAACTGTGCCAGGCAGTGCCCACTGATGAGGTGGTGTCTAACAGCTGTGACAGGTGATGCCCACCAGTGCCTGCCCAACAGCTGTGCTGGGCAGCTGAGACATTAGTAGCACACAGATTCTTCAGTGACCCATAAACTTGTAGTGAAGACCAGAGGAACACCATGATTCATTGCAGAGATCAGGGTACTGGGGACTGGGTCATGGAGCTGAGACCAGTGGTAGACACACACACACACACCAGTGGAGGACACACACACACAGACAACAGTGGTGGAGAGATGCATATACACACACACACACAACATCGTGACCAGAGGTGAAGAGATGCATACACACACACACACACACCATGGTGACCACAGGTGAAGCCACGCACACACTCCACTGTGTTCATCACTGTGTGTAGTTCACTGTGTGTAGTTCACTGTTCATCACTGTGTGTAGTGTTGATCACGGACTACACGGGGCAGTGGATTGTTCCAACACAGGACCGCTAGTCCAGCCCTGCGGAAAAGCTATCACATGTGATATACACTATCATTCTCAGAACACCACAGGAGCAGTCAGATGTGATATACACTATCCTCAGAATGCCACAGGAGCTTTCACATGTGATATACACCTACACTAACCTCAGAGTACCACAGGGGCTATCTCATATGATAAACACTATCCTCAGAATATCACGGGTTATACAAAGACCTTCCACTAAATGTTTACTTTTAAAAAGTAAAAACATGTAATACAACCATTCACTGAGATACACACGTCACACACACACACGTCACATCACATGTGTGTGTATGAGTTAATGAGTTATTACAATAAAGGAAATTAAACTCTTAATTAATAACTATTTATGCCCTATCCCACCCCTGCACCCCCCCCCCACCCCCACCCCACCAGCCACATCCGGTTCCCCCTCCTCTGACTGGCAGACTACATGGGATCGTCATAGTTGTAGGTGGGGGGGGCGGAGTACTGCTGCCCCTGCCCCTGCATGGCCCCCTGTGCGGCCCCCATAGCTGCCTGCTGCGCTGCCTGCTGGACGTGAGGGTTCTTCCAGGCCCCGGTCGTCCACTCCTCTTGAGCCTTGCTGACACAGACAGAGTTATGAATGCTGCCAGAGTTATGAACCTGAGACGCTGCCACAGAGTTATGTGAGACAGACAGACACAGAAATTATGAACCTGAGACAGACATGACACAGACAGAGTTATGAACCTGAGACAGACATGACACAGACAGAGTTATGAACCTGAGACAGACATGACACAGACAGAGTTATGAACCTGAGACAGACATGACACAGACAGAGTTATGAACCTGAGACAGACATGACACAGACAGAGTTATGAACCTGAGACAGACGTGAGAGAGACAGAATTATGAACCTGAGACAGACATACACAGACAGAGTTATGAACCTGAGACAGACATACACAGACAGAGTTATGAACCTGAGACAGACATACACAGAGTTATGGACCTGACAAAGGCCTACAGAGAGTTATAAACTTGACATAGGCCTACAGAGAGTTATAAACTTGACATAGGCCTACAGAGAGTTATAAACCTGACATAGGCATACAGAGAGTTATAAACCTGGCATAGGCCTACATAGGGAGTTATGGGCCTGACATAGGCCTACACAGAGAGAGTTTTAAACCTGGTATAGGCTTACATAGAAAGAGAGTTATAAATCTGACACAGGTCTACAGAGAGAGAGAGTTATGAACCTGACACTGAAGAATACACAGAGTGTTATTGACCTGACACAGGCATGCATAGAGGCTGTATAGTGTGCAGTATAAACCCAAACATAAACACAAACATATGAACCTAGTATTAGAAAACTCTAAAGAACAGTTGTGGACCGGACACAAGTACATAGGAGAGAAGGGCAGAAGGTTCCATTAGTGTCCTAGTGTAGTAGAGAAAGACATAAGGTTGCATTAGTGTCCTAGTGTAAGAGAGACGGAGATATTATTGTCCTAGTGTAGGAGAGAAGGACATAAGGTCGCATTAGTGTCTTATTGTAGTGTCCTAGTGTAGGACAGAAGGTGGCATTAATGTCCTAGTGTAGGAGAGACGGAGACATTATTGTCCTAGTGTAGGAGAGAAGGACATAAGGTCGCATTAGTGTCTTATTGTAGTGTCCTAGCGTAGGACAGAAGGTGGCATTAATGTCCTAGTGTAGGAGAGACAGAGACACTCTTGTCCTAGTGTAGGAGAGAAGGACATAAGGTCACATTAGTGTCCTGGTGTGTGGTTCCTACCTTGGTGAGGGCGATGAAAGAGAGCACAGCCACGGCTGTGAACATGATGGTGGGAATGAGCATTACCACAGCAGAGCCCACATTGGTGCTGAAGAAGGTGATGGTGGCGAGCCAGCCACTGCAAAACACACACACAACACACACACACACACACACACACACATATACACATACACCATTAGGGTAAAGGTTAGAGCGTACAGGACAAGAACTTTCCATTGTATTGACAACAGCATAGAAGGAGGCAAAGCATCCACCAATTCTTACTGGTTTCCATAAGTTAGATTTATCTTTCAGACATCCAGTGTATTTTAATGTAAAAACACGTGACACAGTTTTGCTTTGTTGTGCAGCATGGATTTGATTGAAGGTTTATTCTCAGCTCCCCCGACCCTGAGTGACCTGCAGGGTCTCTGCTGTTAGTCATGGGCCCTCTGGTTCATTATTGTATTGTATGTTATTATTTCTCTTGTGGAAGTCAGGGGGCGCCAGTGTGCATCTACTTCTCTACTGTAGTCTCTACTCAATCACACCAGCTAACCACCTCAAAGGACACCAACATGAGCTCTATTTTTCCCACATGAGACAATGAGATCTGATTGGTTGTGTCAGCGTCATCTGATGTTCCTGTGAGTCCTCACTCATGCTCATGCACACACACACACACACACCATAAACCATCATAATAACCTACTTTACTAGTCTCTGATATGATTGTTTTGCTCTAAGAATTGGCCTTTGGACTGACACATTTGGACTGGTTGTTACACATAAAAGCACATTGTGAGACACGTGGCAGGTGCTCACACACTGAACAAGCATGTAGTTACTTTCCTGCAGCAGCTCAATGAATACAGACACACACACACACACACACACACACAAACACACAAACACAGCCTGAGTTTCACAATTTAACTCATTTCATCTCCATGGCGACAAGACCCCCACCAATCCCCCCCCCCACACACACACACACACATGACACCCACACACACATACACACACACACACGCACACACGCACACCCTGTGCCCCTTCTTACCACACTCCCCATCCAGGGATGCCCACTGTCTGGATAATGCTGATCACCACCTGAGCCATGAACACAAAGAAGAAGGCCATGAAGTTGAAGGAGCTGTCCGTCCTACAGGGGGCACAGAGGGACACACAGAGTCAGACATGTGAGCGGGTGAAGGAGGCGCATTAGCTTAGCATAAGTGGTGTTGTGCTCACTTGAAGGCCTTGTAGATGGGCCGGAACCAGCAGACGTAAGAGCAGGGTGTGAAGAGGATCAACCAAAGGATGGCCATGCCAAAGTTAGTCGCTCCGCCGCCACCACACATCCATGCAAGGCAGCCAATCAGATTCACCGCCAGAGTAGCGCTGTTTACTGAGAGGAGAGACGAGGCTGAGTCAGATAATTCTGGATCTCACGCAGAGGGCTGCTATGGCAGCGTTACTTCACTCTGCATCAAGTGACACATCACGCTACCTAGCCCACACCGCTAGTGAAAACTGGATTGAAATCTACGTCTAAAACTAACTCTAATCTGTGAAACTCCAAGCTAATAACCCCAGAGTAAAAATAGCCACTGCATGTATTTTTAACAGTGGCCAAGCTAGCTAGCAACACTAAGTGGTAAAAATGTCATAAAATACCTGAATCAGAGAGGCCCTGTTACATCCAAGTCAAGGCAGTGCCAGAGAGAAGTAAACGGTACCCAAACATATTAATGTGATTGCATGTTGGAGTGTGTGTGTGTTAGTTAGAAACACAAATATCCCAAGCCTTCTAAAGCCCATATGCTTCATAAGTAAACATGCGCTACGTAACAGCACACAAGACTTGGTGTTTCCACAGCCAAACACACCTGGTCTGAAGATCTTGCTAAACCAGACTGTTTTGTGAGGCTTGTTTTCAGTATCAACACAAGTGCCATTAGACGCCCAAAGACTGTCACACAAGGGGACAAATGCGGTGTCATGTGCTTCTATGATGTCATGCTGCTCAATAAAACACAAATTTGATAGAGTTTAAAAGTCAGCGTGCAAAGTTTAGCTGACATACTCAGCACTGCCACTGTGTGTGTGTGTGTGTGTGTGTTTCGCTGTCCTGTCCTCCTCCCCTGAGGCACACTTACGTATCCACAGGTGATAGAGGCGCTTGCACATGGTGCGCCTTTGGTCTGGGATCTCGTTGAAGTCCTGATAAAAACATGGCTTCAGAGGAATGAACTTAGGAAGAGGTGGGAAGTTGTTTTCTGCAAAGGAATAAAATCATATATATTCCTCTATACCAGAACAGATAATATATACCAGAAATCATATATATTCCTCTATACCAGAACAGATCATATATACTAGAAATCATATATATTCCTCTATACCAGAACAGATCATATATACTAGAAATCATATATATTCCTCTATACCAGAACAGATCATATATACTAGAAATCATATATATTCCTCTATACCAGAACAGATCATATATACCAGTTCTATACCATGTTCATTCATTTGGACTAAGAGCAGCATATCAAAAATTAACTGACAATGTTTAAAAAGCCCACCTGCCATGGCGACTGTAGATGTTAAACCTCTGGGTGTTAGTTACTATTCGGTTGCCTGGAGAATAAAATAATAAATTATATTTTTAAGACAATGGTTCTCTAGACAATGGTTGATAATAGCATCATGATGTATGGCAGCATGATAGTGCACTTATGATGAAAACCACTGCGGAGGAACATCCTGCTTACATTCAAATGTTGGCTACTTTGCTATTCAGAGGGCATTTTCTCATGCTGAAATGCTTTTCGCCAAATACGTGTGAGCCGACACCGGCGGGGAATTCGCAGATCTACTAGAAGAGATGGCCTGACCAAAACATCTCGGCCTAGTTACAATCTCCAAACAGTGTTGCTGGTGAATATGGTAGGCAACGCTTAAAGCGGCACCAAGCCTGAATACATCGCCAATTTCTGTTGGCTTCAGCGCTTCAAACTGGCACATCTTACCGACAAAATATAGCACCCAGGATAAATGATTTCTGAAATAGAATTTTTAATCTAGCCGTGCATAGGCTATCTCTCGGCGGTCTAAAAGTAGGGTATGGCTTTGAAGGGCATTACATGTAGGCAAAGGTAACAAATAATGAAATAATGACATCGTAAGGATGGCAAGCTGCACAGAATCAAAGAGCATCCTCGTCCAAAGCATGTCAGCATCCATTTTTAAACACAATTTTGATATACTTATATATACCAAAACATCGACATTACTACTACACTGATATGCTCTGATATTTCTAAAATCAAGACGGGGGTCGACGGCAAAAGCGCCCTTCAAAGAACGTGATGCCGGACATCAAATGCCTACATCCGCGACCTGATTCCTTAAGTATGTGATTTAACCTACCTATGGAGAGTAAAGACCACATCGCCTGCACAACGCTCGCAATAATCCCTCTCACAATACTTTTCAATGAAAATCTGATGGAATGGATGAAATTGCACAGACCTCGATAGGAATGGTCTCCGCTTCTTTTCTGTTAGGTAGTGTGCATTCAAGTTCTATAGCTTTCTACAAATCTGTTTTCATTAGCCTAAAAACTGCATCTGATCACTATAGTAAATATCCGCACGTTAGTTTTCCAAATGGTTTTTATCATTTCCTTGATTGCTGAAGGTTAGTGTGTAAGGCGAACGCGTCACGATTCTGGTGTTTCGCACAGTGTGCTGAATAGTGGCCAATTTGATGCTCTGTGAAACCAGCCAACAAGCAGCACTCCAACCACTCGCGATATTTCATCCATCCCCTCCTTCTATTCCACTCCCCGCATTGGCTCCACCCTTAGCAAGAGAGCGGGCCAGGGTACTCTCCACGGTACTGAACCTACGGTGACGTCATGTCTACGTAAGGCTGTCTATTTCTTATGCTCGTTATATTAGGCAAAAGCTGAGGCCCATGCCAAGTGATCATAGAGGGAGGTATCATTTAGTCCCACATGGACTCGACAACGGATGTGAAACATTTGCTTAAGTCCCTGTTCAGCATACCTTAGTTATGCTATGAACTATAGCCTAGTGCCGCCACATGCGTCATGCCATACAACTCGCTCTCACTTTTGCCCTCTCTCTCTCTACTTATATCCGTCACAATGGCACTGTTACCTGGAGCCTTATTGTTACCCACATGACCCATTTCACTCCTTGACTTTAACACTTTGTGTACTACTACACTGTCCAGCCATAATTCTTGATAACCACCTATGGATTTACTGCCAAGTATGTTATGGGATAGTATTTTGGAAGTATTATGATGCTTAGCTAAAACCATGGACAACTTGTAGTCGTGATATCATGATTACTACTGATTGTACTTTTCCTGCATGACCCCTGACAGTTGGGTTAGCCCCTTGACTCGTGGATCTGCCCAAGGTTTCTTCCTAGACTTACTAACGTAAGGGAGTTTTTCCTTGCCCCTGTTGTTCTTGGGTGTTCCTTGCTGTAAATCGCCATGAGACAATGTTATTGTAAAAGGTGCTGTATAAATATAATCAAATTGAATTGAGTTAATTGAATTTGCTTTCAGAGTCATGAGCGTATGGATGCAGGGATTTGGAATGGTGTGACTCATCAGAGGGCATCAGAAGGCTCTCTGTCTGAGGCCTGACAAAAAGCAGGTACCACGGGGAGCACAGAGCAGTTACAGTAGCCCACAGCATGTGCCACTTCCCACCTCCTATCTCACCTTGTGCTTTTAGCCGCAGTCTAGATGCGTTTATTAACAACAACAAAACTGGAATCAAAGAATAAATAAGGCATAAACAGGAACACGACTAAGTGACAAAAAAGAAAAAGTCACACGCTACCAGCAGAGGGAGCCAAAGTCAAGCCAAGTGACATTACTTGGACTGGGAAAGGTAACTCTGCCACTCCTGTTTCAAGTTGTACATCAATCCAGTGCAGTGACATCCTCAGACTGGGCCTACAAGAGGAGTAATTTATATACAAAGAAATCAGATCTCTGTTACTGCATGTCAGCCTTTGTAAAGTGCAAATGTGAAATGGCCCACATCCTTTCTATGAAAACAGTTCATTTCATCATTACAGGAGGACCATGAAATACAAAATAAAAAAGTGCATATCCGCTTTCGAAATATGCAATGTTTGTTTACATTTTGATAGACATACGGCATCTCACAGGTGTTTTATAGACCCCAAAATGGCTTGAGATACACCTATCGTCTCTTACTTTCATGAGCAGAGCAAATAAGTTAAATTATGTTCACACATCTAGAAAAGTTCATTAGAAAGTATATGTGGCAATAGTGGTGAAATAGTATGGAGTGTTCAGGGTGACTGAAGAGGGTCTTTACAGCCCAGCCATTTCACAGGTGACATATTTTTCACAGCATTTTATTAAATAACTGTGATCAAGATGTGAAATCAAATGTAAGTAATTTGGCACACATCTCATAGCCCTCATTTAAGCCTTCTGTTGGGTTGCGCAAATTTGAACCAAATCAATTTCTTTTTCTCCCATTATATAGTTAATTCAATCTGGTAGTCATGGGGCTATTTGGCTGTTCCTGCACAGCATTTGAACACATAAATACATTTTGAAGTTTTTGGTGATTTATTCCACATTTGTACCTGTGGTGTTCCTTGTTAAAAATGACTGATCATAAGGAGGTTTAGGGGTAAGACCAGGGGTTTCCAAAATCCCCCCCCATTTAATAAAATCAATGTGGCCAAGAGCTACTCTTCTATTTTACACCAGTATTACTGATAGGCCTGGAGATAAAGGTTACCATCCTTTGCCATCTTATACAGAGCAGTGGCACACTCTGAAGTGTCATCTAACTTCCCATAGTAATGGCTAAATCTGGTGTGCACTACCAACATCAATCATCAGCGAGCAGTAAAACTGGGATCATTTTGTACCAGACAGGGTGGGATGTTTTTTTTTAAATCAGGTTTACTACTTTTGTGACTATGTTATGAGATGTATTTACATTTCGTTTGGCCCTTTGGAGAGCTCTTAGGTCCTGAGGAAGACCCATGTAAACTTTACTCTGTGTATCTACAGATCTGTGTATGTGTGTTTGTGTCTGTGTCTGGGAGATGTTTGAAAGGTTTGTGTGTGTTGCTAGCCCACTAGTTTTACGCCAGAACTCGTTAAACTAATCTGAATCAGAAGGGCCATCCAGCTCCCAACCTGGCTCCATGGATGGTCATGCAGTTTCATCCACTTCAGCAGGTGGCGACATACGGTTGCATAACACTGCGTACTTGTGCTACGTTGGAGGAAGTGGTAATCGCATGCGCAGTAACTGCGTCTTACGAGGTTAGCAACAAGCTGGCGAAGTGCCATCAAATTTGAACTAAAGTTGACAGAATTTGGTGAGGACTTCGCAAATACTTAATTAAACATAACTCAGACAATAGTCTATGTATCGTTTAACTAACTATTTGAACGAGACTAGAACTATATCGGGCGCTCCCTGGCGGCAGAAGGTTGCTGAGGCAGATGGAGAGAGTTGAGAAACCACTGCTGGAGTGAACTTCAGATACGAAACGCAAACTATTGATGTCTGAGGTCGAGAGGCAGGTGCGTTTTCTGCTTGAAGTTACAAGTTAACGTCTGAAAATACTATGCTTTAAAGTTGAGGGTTGTTCGTGGTTGCGAGTAGAGTAGCCATCAGTTAATTTCGATATGTCAAGACTGTAACTCCAGCAAGCTAGCTCGTTAATAATTTTATCACCTGAGATAGCTAGCTGGTTAGCATCCGTGAGTACCTATAAAATTGTAAACTAGCTGAAAATATCTCATCAGAAGTTCTTTCAGATTTGAGGTGGAAATGCCATCTAACGTTAGTCGGTGTTATGGTGTTAAGGTTTGTGTAATGATTTTTGCACGGCACACAAGGATTCAATTGAATTCAATTCAGTTTTATTTATACAGCGCCTTTTCCAATAGTATTGTATCGTGGCGCTTCACAGAAGGAGCACCCAAAGCAACAGGGGCAGGAAAAACTCGTGTGTGTGTGTTCCTAGATTAATTTATGTTCAGTTAATCTAGGAAGAAACCTTGGGCAGATCCACGACTCAAGGGGCTAACCCAGCTGCCAGGGGTCATGGAGAAAAATTACAATCAGTAGTAACCATGACAGACTATAAGTTGCCTATGGTTTTAGCTAAGGTTCATAATAGTTCATAATAGAGTATTATCCCACTTTACATTACATGGTAGTCAGTCTATAGGTGGTTATCAGGAATTATGGCTGGACAATGTAGCAGCGGCCAGGCATAGTGACAAACTCAATGGAGTGAGATGGGTCATGGGGGTAACAGTAAGTGTCCATTTGACAGCGGCATTGTGAGGGGGGGTCGGTCCTGACATGGGCCTCCCGTAGAGTTGGTTGTAGTCCACTCAGGAGGGGAGGGTGAGAGGAGTCCGCCGGAATGAGGCAGGGATGACACTCAGCAAAGATAATTGTGGATGAATTCTCTAATGCGGTGGTTTGTTGAAGTTAGTCATACTGGTAACTGACATGCGATATGTGGCCAAGTCGCAATGAATGGTTTTTTGAATGGTACATTTTTGTGAAGTTAGAGTGAATGTATTCTTACACACTTTCAGGAGGAAGCTTTGTAGTACAATACCTGGAGATTTATATAGAAACATGATCCTTGTTACCTTTTGTGGACAAAGGCTGTGTTCTCTGTTGAAGAGGCGATTAACAGATGAGGGATGTAAATAAAAGAGGCAGAATACTGTAAGGAGAGTAGTTTAAGTAGCCCTTTGGGATTTAACAGAT
>JAIFZK010000007.1:27395000-27455000 GCA_027481765.1 Tenualosa thibaudeaui
TACTGTTTATGTTGCTAAAAAATGAATGAAAGAGTGACTGCACAAGAGTAAGAGATGAAGCACTACATGTTATTTGAATACTTTGAATTTTCTTACTGAGTAGAACAGAAGCAAACTGGCTGAACAGGCATGCACTGAGTCTTTTGCTGTGTGCCAAAAGCTATATGCATATCGTCAGGAGGTAATAAATTGGGTTGAGTTGACCAGTGCCAGGAGATAAATAATACAGATCCTTCTGTCTCTTACCAGACAGATGAAACAACCCAATTTCTTCTAAACACATAAATCAATAAAGGTGCGTTTGATGGTAAAAGCTTTATGAGAATTCACCATGTCCACACATCAAAAGACCAGAGCACAGCATCCCATTGTAGTTATTATGGGCCCATAAAGGCACTGTTATTCAGTAACCCGCCACCAGGTGTGGACTCGGGTGAGCTCAAGCTGCTTTAGTGTTAAAGGAGACATATAATGTTCCTTGTTTCTCACTTGAAATAGATTCTATTCAATATATATTATATTCAACTTTGATTTATCAGAAATAAGATCATGTGCAATTTGACAAGCCCAGTTAAAACATCGGTTGAATTACAGTTGATCTGTGATGTGACATCACAGCCTGCTAATTCAACAAAGGCAAAGCAAAGTCTTCTATTCTCTGTCTCCTTTAACAGGCCTCAATGAAACCCTTACCGATAATCTTTAACAGGCCTCAATGAAACCCTTACCGATAATCTTTAACAGGCCTCAATGAAACCCTTACCGATAAGCTTTAACAGGCTTCAATGAAACCCTTACCGATAATCTTTAGCAGGCCTCAATGAAACCCTTACCGATAATCTTCCATGCAGACCTTCTGTTGCTGTAGTACAATATACTGCATTTTAGTCTTCTGCAGAAATGCAATATTTTGGACACGCTAGCTGGGATACCTGCAGACTGTTAACCAGCCTCATGCTATCATAGCTAACATAGCTAACCTTAAATAAAAAAGGGCTGTTTTTTACATAACTATTTGTTTGTTTATTGTACAGGGAAACAAGTCTGCTCAAAACAATGTGCTTGTTGTGTGGAATGAGATGCCCTAATCTTGCTGTCATGTTCTAATCTGAGGGTTGCATCATATGTTTATTATTTCACTGTTCATAATTTGGTCTTGTTATCTGCAGTGCCCCAGTGAGCTTGGCAGACTTCTGTGTGACTACCTTAAAGGGGTCATAGATGGGATGACTGGAGTATTATACATTATTCTCTGATGTTAAACTCTAATGTATTCAATGTAATATATCAAAAATAAGCCCAAATGCAATTTTACAGGCCCAATTACCTTACAACCTACAGTTGAACTATTGTTGATTTCACATCTATGACATCACAACTTGGCCTCTTCTAATTCCCTCATTTTAGTGGTCACAGTTTTCAAGATTCATAAATTTTTTCTCACGCGCTAGTGTACACAAAATAATGAAATATTGTCCCCCTAGCTTTGGTCAGTTCCACACATAATTCAGGCAAGGAAGGCACAACCTTGGGTGTGTGTATTGTCCATTATGATCAATTCCCAATCTGTGCCTCCACACACAACCACAGACTTTAATTCTTTCTGATTCAGGAGGGTTCAATGGACATGAAAGGAAGCCATGACATTACTTTACTTTTTTATTTCAGTGATAATTAAATATTTATATTAATTATTCTGTACATGTGGCTTAATCACAATGTATATTTTTTAATTCATGCATTTGATGAGATACAACATACAAAGATACAAATAAACAACTATTATCACACTTGTAGAGTTAGAGCACATTTTACATAGCTGCCATGTCAGTCCATGCTACATTGGTATAAAGCTCTATCTGCCTGGGTCAGTGGAAGAGGGGCTGGATTGGCCAGATCATTTGACACTGTTCTGACAGGGAGGCACCATGCACAGGAAGTAGCCTTCTGAGTTACTCTGGTAAGAAAACAACAACATCAATCAGCATAGTGACAGTAAGAGTGGTGTATGAGTGTGTGTGTGTGTGTGTGTGTGTGTGTGTGTGTGTGTGTGTGTGCGTGCGGGTGTGCGTGCCCACACTAACCTGTAGGTTCTGATGGCAGGTGGGGGAGTTGTGTGACTGGGCCAGGTGTCGCTGGACACAGCGTCCGTAGTGCTGCAGGCAGGCCTGGTCGTTGGTGCTGCAGGACTGGGGGCAGCGTGGCGGCCGCAGGACCAGGCAGCTGGAGCAGGATGTGTGCTGGCAAGAGCCCTGGCACTCCTGCTTCCCCAGGGACACCAGCCTGCAGCCAGGTACAAACACAAGGGCTGAGGCATAGTAAGGAGTAAGCAGGCACTGCAGTTGCTTACGGGCCCACGGCAATCCAGGGCCTGGCAATTTTTGGAAAACACCATTCACTGGGCCCCGTCATTGTGTTCCACTATGTCATCATTTCTAAAAAATACTTCTACTGGTATCCCACTCCACATTCATGCCACCCTGCACTGGCTCTGAACGAACAGAACCCTCCTCAACAGAGGAGAGACTCACGTCGGTGTTTACATCTGTGATGGGACGCTGTGGTGGTATGTAAACATTGCTCACCACTGGCTGATAATGAGATGCTGTCATTTCTATCTTCCAAGGGAATTTACAGCAATTCTGCTAGTCGCTGTTTACTCCCCCCGCCACCTCCAACAGCAGTGACAGGAATACTGCATTTTGTAACTGTATCAGGCCATCAGTGACCAGATAGCCGCCCAGATGGATTCATCTTTCTCACTGCCGCCCAGATGGATTCATCTTTCTCACTGCCGCCCAGATGGATTCATCTTTCTCACTGAGGATGTTGATCATGCTGACCTGAAGACTGTCCTTTCTAAACTTCAGCTTGTTGATTTCCCAACAAGAGGAGAACATTTTGGACCTGGTCTACACAACTCACAAAGGGGCATACAAGGCTTCACCCCTCCCCCACTTTGGTCTCTCTGACCACCTCACTGTTAAGCTAATGCCAGCATACAGGCCGAGAGTGAAAGTGGCCAAACCAGTTCAGAAGCAGGTAAGAGTGTGGCCAGAGGGGGCCTCCTCTGTACTTCAAGACTGCTTTGACATAACAGACCATCAACCATCACCACTCGGTCTAATCAGAAGAGGCCGGGTGCACTCGGTCTAACCAGAAGAGGCCGGGTGCACTCAGTCTAACCAGAAGAGGCTGGGTCCACTCGGGCTAACCAGAAGAGGCCGGGTCCACTCGGGCTAACCAGAAGAGGCCGGGTCCACTCGGGCTAACCAGAAGCCACGGCTGACCGGTGATGTCCATCGGCTGCTGAGGAAAAGAAACACCTTCAGAGCCGGGGATGGAACTGGACTGAGACCTGCAAGAGACACCCTGTCCTGTGGCATCAGGAAAGCAAAGCAGAAATACACACACAAGACAAGCTGCCATTTTAAAGACACAGAGACACACAGAGCCTGTGGCAGGGCATTCAGATTATTACAGACTATAAACCTGCACCACAGACCTACAACACAGACCTGCGACAGCAACACCTCTCTGCTCAACGACCTCAACAGCTTCTTTGCACAAGTTGTACACAAGTACAAAACAACACACGTCCACAGAAGACACAGAAGGCTGTGCACACGACTGCACACCAACCTACAGTAGTAAAGTTTTTCCTAATTCTGTTTTCTTTTTTCCAAAATAATTTTTTCCCAGATTTATGTTTTGCTGTCTGGGATTTTGGCCTTTTTAACCACTTAAAAAGTTCTTGTCATGTCAGATGTTATTGGGGTCAGAGGTGTGGGGTCTCCCACACGTAGAGTATATGGATAGATATAAAATTAGAAGCATCATGAAGTCTAGGCCTACATATAATGTGATTAGGAAAGCGGTCAAGGTTTTCAGTGTAGGTATGCATTGACATCATCATTGACTCTTAAATGTTTCAGTGCTGCTTCCAATAACAGTTGCAGGAATCTAGGTAGGCTAGGCTACTCCTGTAGAAATGTTGCACACAGCAGGTATTCAACTCACATGGTAAACGAATGCAATGGTTACAGGCTAAAGCATAGCAATTTGGCCAGAATTTGCAAATCAGTGGCTTGTAGTATAGGGTTTTAGACTGGAAATCTGGAAAAGGTTGATTTCAACTCTATCTAAAACTTACGTTGAAATGTTGTTCCGTGATTCCGTCCGCATTTTCTGCATTGTGAAAATCATAGGGCCCTATACAGCACCAGTCTAATGAAGTTTGCAGACGACACAACTCTTGTGGGTCCCATCACCATAAAAACGACCAACCCCACTACAGGAAAGAGGACGACCCCCTGAACACATGGTGGGTCCCATCACCAAAAAAACGACCAACCCCAATACAGGAAGGAGGACGACCCACTACAGGAAGGAGGATGACCCCCTGAACACATGGTGCACAGACAACAAGGAGAGGTCACACCCAACACCCACTCCTGAACAGCAATGGTGCTGATGTGGAGAGAATAAGCAGCACCTAACTCCTGGGGGTGAACATCAGTGAGGGCCTCTCCTGGACCACCAACACTGCATCACTGGCAAAGTGCCTCTACTTCCTCTGTACTTCCTCTGAGTAAGAGCCTCCTCACCCATTATGGCACTTTCTACAGGGGAGCCATTTAGAGCACTTTGCATTTTAGTACTACTACTCACAAATATTCTTTTAAAAACTCTGGACTCTGAAGTTGCTGCTGTTTTGGTATCTAGCATTTCTTTTTACATCATTACAACACACCTTTTTGCACAATTACTTTTTTGCACATCATTCTGCACTTTTACATCATACAGGAATTTTTTGCTGCTTGTGACATCTGTGATCTTTTTGTTTTGCGACCTTTTTGTCTTGTGATTTTGTTTAGTGTTAGAAAAATGTTCTTATCTGCTATGCACTTTTTTTCTTTAGTGTTAATGTCTTTCTGTTGTGCATCTCTTCTTCATCGTGGGATAGCTAGAAACACTTTCAATTCCTCTGTATGTCTAGTATATGTGGAGAAATCTGACTTGATTTGAAATGCAGTAACCAGTAGCAGTGAGTTTGTTATGGGGCGTGTAACCCCATTTTGTCTATTTGCTGCGGTGCAATTAGCCTACTTCTGCCAATCACCTTCTGCTTTAATGGCCTGTTTATGGTATTTGTGGACATTGTGTCATCACGCCTTGTTTAGAGGGGACACCAGCCCAGTGTCAATGTCCTCCCTGAGTCTTAAGCCCTGAACCCTCACAGACACTGATTCACACTCTTTAATTATTACATTTGAGAGGCTGTGAGTGCTCAACTGGCTGTATGCATTATTGGGAAACCACCTGTGACAATTAGCTAAATGAACATTTAAGTCATGTCGCAAATACGTTTACGTTTCCATTTATTTAGACGCTTTTTTGACATTTCCATGCTTCTCCAGTGTTTCCCATCACAAAGCTGCAAACTGGGTAATTCCCTTCATGTAAGTCTGACTTTAGGAAGGGACTCAGAAAGGAGGCAACCAAAGCACCTCAGACCCTCCTGAACATTCACATTTGTGAGTCTGTGAAGGTGGACCTTGAGACTGGACCAGTCTCACAGGAGTTAGAGGGGGCAAATGGGGATAGAGAGGAGGTATGAAGGTCTCTTGCACACATCACACTTGATGAGTAACTCTGAGTGTGTGTGTGTGTGTGTGTGTGTGTGTGTGTCGTTTCCTCACCTGGCAGAGCAGATCTCATGCGGGTTGGCCTGACAGAACTCCCAGGTGCAATCAGGATGGCAGGTGTCTACGTCTACCACTGCAGACAACAGAGGGTTAAAAACATTTGGATGAGACTCGTGCATTTTAAGGATAAATATGTTTTATGGTTAAATGTCCAGATGCATAATGGTGGATTATGTCAAATGGGAGATTTCAACAAGCTTGCAGTCTTTAACTATACTGATGTCATTTCTGCTGATACTGCTTGTGGCTTCACCATGGCTGAGATAAGAGGTGTCATTATTACTGTGTTCACCATGGCTGAGATAAGAGGTGTCATTATTACTGTGTTCATAGAAGACGGCTCAGCTACATGAAAGGAGTCCTTGACTCCTTTATCTCTCTTCACACTTCAGAAATCAGATCAACCTCTGATGTCAATTCCCAATTACCAGACAAGAAACAAATTCTCTTCTCTCAGATCAAAGCAGGACTCAAATTTGAAACAATGCATATCACCAGTATAAATAATCTGCATGTATAGATCTACATAATGTAAATGTCAGCAGGCTATACGTTCTGTCTGTATATATCTGCACAATACAAATATGGGCAGTGTAAAGACTGTGTGTATCGATCTGTCTAAAGCAAATATCAGTATTGGTGTTCTGCATGTTCAGATCTGCATAATGCATACATGTTTAGCATCTGAAATGTCCCCATCCTGCCTGGTTCAGCCACTGTGAGCCGCACAGGCTCAGTGGGTCTGATGTCTCTCACCTGACATGCAGATGCCCCTGCGCTCAGCCTCGGGTTTGGTTTCAGTGGTATCCTGAGCCACACACACCAGCCCCTGGTCGCACTTGCCCAGGTAGTCCCAGTTGCCTCCGCAGGTCTCGCCAGCCTGTTTGGCACAGGTGGGGCAGCAGCCACACACACCTGTGGTGATGCCGCCCTTGCAGGTGAGCTTCAGAGAGTGCTGAGGTGAGCAGTGTATGCGCTCGCAGGGCGGGCAGTGCAGGGTCTGCAGGAGCGTCGCTGACGAGGAGGGACGGGTCTCCTCAGCACCCGCAGACGCCAGACCCCCAACCAGGAGCATCCCCAGCAACCACAGCAGCCCCAACACAGAGCACTGACACACAGCCATTAGAGTACAGCACAGCAGAGCCTGAACCCTAGTCTCAGCACAGATCAACTCTTACCTGAACCCCCTGCTCTACACAAACAGCTGCCCTGACCTGTAGGCACCTTTTATAGCAAAGGCCTCACACCATAGTTTATAGCAACACACACACGCACACGTTGATCTGTCATAGGCACACACACACACACCTCCACCCCCCTGTCAGCCAATGGATGTAGGGGTATTACAGGAAGTTCTTCCTGTCCAAATGGGCTGTTAATGATCCCCAAGCTCTATCTTTACAATCTCCCTGTTGTTTTCTGTTGTCCTAAAACCATTTCATCCTTTTCAGACATTTTAGATAAGTTCAATCAATGCAGAAAGACTGGACCCTTTGTGATCCAGGTCATGTGACCGATTTAGGGGGCAATTTAGCGCATGATCAAGATAATGACCCCTCCAGCAGCAAGGACAAGGCTGCAGCACTGACAGGCTATCAGCGCACCTCCCCCTGCCCCCACCGTGCAATAAAACACCTGGCGTCGACCTGCAGGTAATGCAACTCCACACTGACACAGATGTCTCCAAGGTCAACGTGTTGACCTTAAGCGAGGCAAGGGTCTTTACAGCAGCACCTCATAACCTTGGCACACATCCCAATGTGTCGTTTCTGGATGCAGAGAACCAACAGAGAACCACCTTATGAGAACCTGCTTTATCCATGAAGGACCGCAGCTGCCATGCACACATTTCTCATGCATGTTTGGGTTGTCAGAGAGCCATAGTCCTCTTGAAATGTAATTTTCCTTCCATTTTCCCAGATCTAGTGTTTAATTATCATTATTAATAATTCTTAATTATTTCCTATTATTTAATTATTATTTGTAATTCTTAATTTTTTCTTATTTCTTCTGATGTATTATCATTCCCATGTCTGGGCTGCGTACTGCAACCGAAACCATTCACTAGAGGTGACTGATCCTCCATGCACCTTCTGGTTGATTAGGGATCATGTTAATAATTGTTTCTGGCAATGTTTGGCATTGTGAATCATGGAATTTTACTGGTATCAGTGAAGCACTACATTTTTTGTCTTTGGGTAGACGTGCTTATCCAAATACTGTACAAATACATTATATTCTGGAATACATTTTTGTTTATTTTTGTGTATGATTTATTTGTACATTTTCACCATAAAAACATAAACATAAACCTAAGTTCTCATAGTTGAAGTACAATCAATACAAGTCTATACCTTGTAAAAAAGGGGTTCCATCAAGGTGAGGAGATGATCAGGTGAGCTGAAAGTGAGGCAAAGATAGTTGAACCTCTGCATGATGATACCAGGTGTTCAATGCTGAGTGCATAGAGCTATGTAGAGATGCACACTCACACCCACACTCAAGTACACAGACAGGCAGAACAATGCTTGGATGTACTAAGTTAAAATAATCCAACAAAAACAATGTGCAGCTACACCGATAACGGGACTATTTAGACGTCAGGATCAAAATCTACACCTTATTCTTTTGATATTTTTCAGCAGCATAAATAAGCTAATTTAAGTTTAAAAAACAAACACGTTATATTATATCGTTTGGGCTTGGCCCCCTCCCTCAAAACAAATGTAAATATATATATATATATATATATATATATATATATATATATATATATATATAATTTAATATAGATATATACAGAGAGAGAGACCTAGACGTACCCTAGGTAGCTTATCAGCGTGCAGAGACAGTCTGAAAGATAACCACTGATTGTGCCCCTTGGATGGAACCCTGCCTACATTTGGCTTTGATAGTGTCTTGTCAGGCTACTCTACTGTAATCCTAAAAACTTGAGGGTTTTGATAGTCTGTCTTGTCAGGCTACTCTACTGTAATCCTAAAAACTTGAGGGTTTTGATAGTCTGTCTTGTCAGGCTACTCTACTGTAACCCTAAAAACTTGAGGGTTTTGATAGTCTGTCTTGTCAGGCTACTCTACTGTAACCCTAAAAACTTGAGGGTTTTGGAATTACGGGGTCAAGGGGACTATAGACTGTACAGTGCATACACGCATTGTGCCTCATTCACCAACTGTACTTGGGAAAAAAAATATTCTTTATATATGTAATTATATACAGAAAACTGTTAACAGAAAAGTGAATACTTCACCTCGTAACTTCTCACATTTTGATAAACTTAATTTGATACTTTCGTGACTCTTTCCAGAGTCAGTACAGAACCTGTGAAGACACAGACCCAGAGTTTTCTGCTGAGGTCTACACATACGCAAATCTACTCAGAAGATTTCAAAAGCAGTCATGGAGTGCAGCTCTGTGAGTTTGTAAAGAACAACAAACTGGATTCCATCAGGTCAGTCAAACACAATACAACACAAGTGTAGGTTTATTCACAATCTATTTGCATAGGGTGTCAGGTCCACCTCTAGGTAGTGGAGGAAGTCTGTCAGTAGCCGTCAGCCAGTAGCTGGTCACGCTCTGGCAGCCCTGAGCACAGCTAGCTAAACATCCTGGCTGTCCAAGTTGGTTGGATGGAGGGGGTTTGGCGCCACGTGTTCCTGCCATATGACCTTGAGCTGCCAGCAGTCAAATTAAGCAAATCAAACCTGAATCTCAAACTTGATGCATTTCTCTCTGTGCATAAATATATTTCCAAAACTAAAGGAGTGCTGTGTGAGTACTGGGATTTCTGCAACAAATGGTACTGAACCTTTTCCAATAGCCTACTCTGCTGTTGATGCTGTTGTGTAACCATATGACCCCAAACTCACAAAAAATACTAATACTAAGTCTAATACTGAATGTGCTACAATACAAACCTACTGAATGCAGCCATAATGGTTTATTAAAACATATTATATAATTAATTTCAGCAGTCATCTTGTTCATTTTCATGAACAGAAAGGAATTCAAACTGTGTTCAGTGCAAACAAAATTTCACAATATATCACAGGGTAACTGCAGCTAAATGTGTCCAGGTGTGAACTACAGCTAGATGTCTCCAGGTGCAAAAAGAATGTAGATGTGTACAGCTAGATGTCTCCAGGTGTGAACTACAGCTAGATGTCTCCAGGTGCAAAAAGAATGTAGATGTGTACAGCTAGATGTCTCCAGGTGTGAACTACAGCTAGATGTCTCCAGGTGCAAAAAGAATGTAGATGTGTACAGCTAGATGTCTCCAGGTGTGAACTACAGCTAGATGTCTCCAGGTGCAAAAAGAATGTAGATGTGTACAGCTAGATGTCTCCAGGTGTGAACTACAGCTAGATGTCTCCAGGTGTGAACTACAGCTAGATGTCTCCAGGTGCGTCTGCTGCGCTCTTCCCCCTCTGCCCCTCCCGTTTGACTCCAGCAGATCTGTCAGGTGCACTCAGGTTTATGTTGAGCAGCACCCCTCAGCCCCTTCAGTCTCCACACATCTACAGGTGGTCACAGGAAAATCCCCTCAAGAGGAGTGTGTGTGAGTGTGTGTAGGGGTGAGGTCCATTGGCCTGTCCTGGAATAGTGCACCACGCCTGTGTCTCACAGGTGGACTGGAGAGGAAAGTATGTGTGTATATGTTTGTGTGGACTAGCTTAGGGTATCAGATTTCGATTAATTTCAATTCTGCTTATCGTTTCCGACTGCTCTTTGTTTTGATTCCAAAAGGTAAAAAAATTAAGTGTATAAATATATTTCAATTGAACTTGAAGCGTCTAATCTTGCTCCCGCTTGTAGTCTGTTCCTGCCCATAACCCAGCTATGAATCTGATCCTGCTGCAGTGCACCAAAGCATGGCCTCACGGGGGGAAGATGATTGGTTGCTCTGACTTGGCTCATGGCTGAGGTGCAGGTCATGTTGAGGTCACAGGGTCAAAGGGCAGGTTGAGGGATTCCACGGAGCAGGGGTCACATGAAGTCTTCGTAATCCTGTGTGTAGCCGCCATCAAACTGGCCATAGTCAGCCAGGTCATCCTTCATCTTGGCCTTCAGACCCCCACCAGACACCAATGCCTTCTTCTTCTTCTTACTCTTACTCTGCTGGGAGCCCCACGGCAAAACACGTGTATGCACTCAGTAGACAGACAGACTGATAGAACAGATAAGTCAAGCTATGCACGAATGTTCTGAGTGTGAATGTTGGGGCTGACTCCACCCAACACACACAATCCTGCCTGTATTTCTCACGTAGCAACACAGTCAGTCAGACAAACTCACACACACACCTTCTCCTGCTTCTCACTCAGCAGCAGTCAGTCACACACACACACACACACAAATATTGTGCTCACCTTCTCCTGCTTCTGCTTCTCACTCAGCAGCACAGTCAGACCATTTGAGATCTTCTTCAGCTCCTCCACCTCCACTGTAAACACACACACACACACGACCACATCATCTTTAGTGGACATGAGGCATGAGGAGCCTTCCTCAGTGGTCCAGTAGAGATCTAGATGTGCATCTATGATGTGGCCAGTGCAGAAATACTCACGTGGAGTACACAGGTTCCTGAACAGTGACTCCAGGAAGCTGCAGTAATGGACGGACTTGTCATAAGGTGTGATTTTATCTTTCAGCAAATTCTCAAACATTGTGAAGTCATCTTTGGAGGAAGGATTGATGGCGTCAATGCCAGCCACGTGATTACTAGTGCCACCTAGGAAGAGAGGCAGAGGAAAGCAAATGGCTCAGTCGCGGGAGGAGATATGCGCGTCTCTAAGCATTTAATGTCAATCATGATCAGCGTGTAGGTGGGCGGGGAGCACAGCTTCCATCATCCTTAAATGTCCGATGTTGTAAAAAATACGTTTTCTGCTTTTTGCACATCTATTGGGTCTATTGTGTAGCCAAACAAATTCTGAGCTTGAAAAAAAAAGATTTAGTGCATTAGTGTGAACTTACTGATGAAAGTGTGAAATTGTGTGCTTAAACCATCCATTTACAATGGCTATTTAATTTAACTAGCAAAGACAGCTACTGTCAGACTCGCTGAGTTCAGTGGCAACATTCTGTCATTGGCTAACTGAGTGAGGTAGGTGCGCAGATGCAGCTGTGTCTGGAGTTTCCTCATGCATATTAATGAGACTGGAATAGTAATGGGAGCAGCCTGCTCTGACACAGAGGGGGGGGGGGGGGCACTGGTGAAGATGCCTAATCTGAGATGTATTTTCAGTGAGCTGCTTCAGAGACTGTCAAGGTGTTCAGTTATATGCAACTGGACTTCTTTTTAGAACTTGAAGACATTTCACCTTTTATCCAAAAGGCCTCTTCAGTTCTGGCCTGGCGAAGACCAGGAGATTTATCTCTGGACTGTGTGTGTAACTGTGAGCTGTAGACCACACCTCATCATGTGACAATGGGTCACATGAGTCACCCATTGACATAATTAGCATAAGTCAATGTGTGAATTGGAGTGGAATTGGTCATTATAATCACTGGATCCAGAGAGTGTTAACTGCTCTGATGGTAATGAGCAGTTAAACTTCCTGGTATGGAATGATCACAGGATCCAGTGAAAGAATGATTTTGGACAAGGAAGACAGGTGGTCTGAGAGGAGTGAAGGAGGTCATCTATGTCCACCTAGAACAACCAACCTTGAACAGAGGAGGGGGGGGGTACATCATCATCTATCTGCTACAGACCACTCTGCCTTGAGATCCCACCCCAGGAAGTTTAACTGTTCATTATAATCATAATAATCAATTAAACTCCAATTTACACATTGACTTGTGCTAATTATGTCAATGGGTGACATGTGACCCATTGTCACGTGACAGCTCATAGTTACACCCACACTCACAGATAAATCTCCTGGTCTTCCAATGGAAGGTGAAACGTCTTCAAGCTCCAAAAAGTCCAGCTGCATATAACTGAAAATCTTGACTGGATGAATGAGAATCCTCACAGACATACCTACTTCAGAGACATTACATTACATTTACGTATTTAGCCTTAAGTGCCTTGCTCAGGAGCACAACCGAGCCGAGATTCGAACCCACAACTTCCTTAACCACTACGCTACCACCGCCCTGGTAGATGTTTAAGACGTTTAAGAGACGTTTAAGTGGTGCTCACAAACCTATGTTAACTTATCTTAAAAAATATATCTGGGACCTCTGCCGCTGCTCTTACCACATGTGTCACTGGCTGATTCCACGTCAGAATCCTCATGGAGTTTTTCTGTGGGCTTCACCTCCAGTGTGAGTTCTGTCTCTGACTGAAAGAGAACAGACAGCTTACTACACCTGACTAAACAGAACAAAGCAGTATAGGTAGGGGGCATTTTACACATAACACACACACACACACACACCCTCTTTTGATGTTCCTCTTGCTTCTGCCTTAGCAAATCCTCCTTCTCTTTGACTTTCTCACTGAGCTTCTCAGAAGACTTCACCTCTGTGAAACAATAATACATCTATGGAGATTATTCAGCGATGAGATTAATAGGCACTTCTGGCTCCAGCCATGACCATAACACCAAATGTAGGTAGAGGCTCTATTGGCAACCCTCTGATAAAACTACCTGTTGGTCTCTCTGCAGCCCTTTCTTCATCCTTGTCATCTTCCTCTTCCTCCTCATCCCAGTTATCCTAGAGGCCAACATGGAGATGTTATTAGGCGAGTTACACACTTATTACCTGGCAAGTTGCCACCAGTAGCCTGAAGAATTCAGAGCAGCATGCTAACTGCGTCAGTCATACTGACGATGAAAATTCACAGTATTTACAGTCGGCGAAACCATATAGTACCCCAACAACCCCTTTACTCAATAAGATGAGACAGTTTTGTATTTTCTTCTATGATTACACTGAAATGTTGTGAGCTAAATTGACAGCCTGTGTATAATGCCATACTTGCCATGTATAGTAGTACAGCATCCTTCTAACACATACATGGAAGCGCTGGCTAGCAAAAGCTAGCAACAGAGTTAGCTAGTATGCTAACGAATCGAGCAATTTATAAATACCTACTCTAACCAGTTCCTGGCGAAGGAAATTTCGTTAAGGACTGCATGCATTAGCGCAGACACTATTACTAGCATCAAATGCGAAGTTCTGACCGCATACCTTAACGTCCTCCTCTTCATCCTCCCCTTCCCATTTGTCATTCCCTGACGCTTTTTTGATCGGCTCATCTGGTTCAAAGCTGTCAGCATCTAGGAAAATACAAGACACCATCACCTTTCAAAATGACGACTAAGTTGTTCAGTGATTCGACAAATCTGTCGTGTTTGGCTCTAGGTAACTGCGTCTAGGAATGTCGTTTCAATATCATATTCTTCCTACGACTGAAATACTTCTTACCCCAGGAATCCTCGTCCGCCATGTTCCACGTATTAACGGCGACTTGTGTTGCCAATAGAAACTAGCGGTCACTGGATAATCTCATAAAGCGCCATGGCTCTCATCTCACCTGTTTACTTGCCTCATTTCCGTGGCAGTCACCACAACATATTGTATCAGTCTGACTGATTCGCTTTGGCTAACGGATTTGATTTTAGACTAAATATTAATTTTGGACTTCTGCTTGCGTTGGTATGCAAGACCAATGTGTTTTGTGAGCCCAGCTTAAGTGACTCTTGGATAGTTGTGAGGCTGTAGCATCAGTATGGAGGGGGCGGGGGCAAATTGAATACTGGTGAGTAAGTAAAAATCCCATCCAGTCCCACATCTTTGATAAGAGCACAAGACGACTGTGTACTGATTCTTCCCATCCATGTTGAACCAAATCAGGAGCAGCTTCCTGTAAGCCATAGTCAGTGTCATTCCCCTGAGGACTTTTAATAAAATAGCAAAACGCTCCAGAAATGTTTTATTTCCAAGTTGGAGCACTACATGTAATTTGTTATAACAAATATGATACTTACCTAAAATTGCTTTCTACCAAAATTACACTTTATTTGCTTATTGCAGTTTCTAACCATTTCAGAATATTACTACTAACACTGTAAATTACCCATGTCTTGCAGCTCCCAAAAGTCTACTTACCATTTCAGAATATTACTGCTAACAGTTAATTACCCATGTCTTGCAGATCCCAAGTCTACTTACCATTTCTTGGTGTCATTTAGCTTCCTCCACACCCACAAACCCATTCATTGCTGCCAAAGAGTTGAGCAATACCCATTTAAAACAGCTGGGACAGACCCACAACTCCAGCACATATTAACTTTAACTCTGAAGGTCACCTTCACTTTGTTGCAGTAAATGCAATACCTTATGCAATACATAAGGGTATTGTAATTCCTTCCCAACTGTTGAAAGTCAGACTTAACGTGTGCAATGCATCATGGTCATGACGCACAACAACCGGAATAAAACAGAAACTATAGTCTATGGATTCCCCATCCTGTTTTGAGACAGAAGGATTAGCCTGTGGGTTCCCCACCCTGTATTGACAGAGGAACTATGATCTATATGGATTCCCCATAGTGTAACCAGACAGAGGAACTATAGTCTATGGGTTCTCCCTAATGTAACCTGACAGGGGAACTATAGTCTATGGGTACCCCATCAGGCTTCCTAGGCATCACTTGTGCAGGTCTGGCTGGTCCTCAGCAGTGTTGCCATCCTGCCCATCATTCCGAGGTCCAGTAGTACACACTGAATAGAGGGACAGACAGTCCTTCCCCCCTTAGAGACCCCTCTAGGACAGTCTTTCCCCCCTAGAGACCCCTCAGAAGGACACAGTCCTTCCTCCCCTAAACCTCTCAGCAGCACAGATGACACACTTAACACACTCCTTTCCCCACAGAGACCCCTCAGAAGGACAGAGGACACACACACACCCAAACCCACCCACCCCAGAGTGGCGCTGAGCCTTGTACTGCTCCTGAGGGAAATAACTGGAGAAACTCACAGCTGTGGAAGAGAAGGGGCTGTTCATGTTGAAATCAAATCACCACGGATACAGGCCACCCACTGGCTACATTCAAGTTGAATGACATTTAAAGTAATATAAAAACACAGAGTAAAAACAGTCAAGGCCAAGTGAGTATGAGGAATAAAAACAGCACACCATCACCCCTTCCAAGGACGAGTATAAAAATAAAGATAATAAAAACTGACCAGAACACTGAATAAACATGGGCGTGGCCTTGCAGGTCTACCTCATATGCAGATACACCAAAGCACTCAAGTCTAACGGCCTGCTCTGCTTTCTCACTGGTGTACGTTCTAAAACAAGCTGAGCTGTGGACTTCTCTGCCGAGGTGTATGCGCATGAGTGTCCTTTGTCCTGCCGCCTCTTCACAAGCTTGAGAGATTTGCCATCCACTGAAGTGACTAACTACAGGTGACTCCAGCAGGAGGGGCCCTACATCTCTCACTTGCCCCTACACCCACAGGTAGAGGGGTGGTGTTTGACTACATCTGCCTGTTGGACTAAATGAGGATTGTAGGGGGGTCAATTAAATTGAGAGTAGAGTTGAGAAGTTCACAGCCTCTCACGGGTGGAAGCCAGATAGGCACTCAGCAGCTCACTGACTTAACTGTGTGTGTGTGTGTTCAGGCAGTGAAGGGTAAGTGTGGCAGGATAATAGAAGAATAGTGTGTGTGCCATTAGCAGTCTGATGGGTAGAGGGTTTAGATATCTCTACATGAATGCCTCGCACAGGGTGGGACAATCTTTATTGGCCAAGTAGAGAGTGTTAGCCTCTCTGAACACCTGGTGGAGGGTGTGAAGGTCTAACTGAACACCTGGTGGAGGGTGCAAGCCTCTCTGAACACCTGCTGGACGGTGTGAAGGTCTAACTGAACACCTGGTGGAGGGTGTGAAGGTCGAAGTGAACACCTGGTGGAGGGTGTAAGCCTCTCTGAACACCTGGTGAAGGGTGTGAAGGTCTAACTGAACGCCTGGCATACAGTGTGAGTGGGGGACATGCCCAGACAGCATAACAAAGACATCGAGCCAACGCAGCTTTCCTACTCAGCAGGTCAAAGCAACACTGCTTCTCTTTCTCTCTCTCTGTAAGAATAGTAAGACAGCTTTAACATAATAAAATATGCAATTAAAGATCAGCAAAGCTCAACATCTCTGAAGCAATGAAAAAGTCTGTATTCTTGTTGAAGGGGGCAGATAATAAGCAATCACCATGGCTTAGTCACTGGAGCACAATAAAAATCATGATTTTTTTTTCTTACGTTTCTGACGATCAGTTTTACTTGTAGGTTGCGTAGGCCTATGTATGAAACACGAATTTCATTGTTTCTTTTTTTTGTTTTAAAGACAGACTAAACGTTTTCTTTTAAAACCTGAAAGCAAATGAACAGTTCTGATTTACATCTATAAACAACCAACAGTAAAAACCTATGGAGCCGATGTGAAGTATGAACTTATCAGCTTTGGAGGAATGCATGATGGTGTAATGGGCAGAGGAGGTTTGCAAAACTGGACAGGAGAAAATATATACATGTCATATATACATGTGACTGACTCTGGGGGGGTGGGGGGGTTCTATATTTCTATTTGACTGGCCGCTCCTGCAAAAGGAAATCTGGCTGTGGAGAATCTAGGGTCCAAGCACCAAATCAGAGTGAAAAACGTCCCAAACTGTCCAATCAGGCAAAGGACTTCAATTCCCAGAAGCCCAAGAATTCCAAATGGTGCTATTCCAAGTCAACCAATGGGATCCAGCTGCTCCCGTTCCACTCGTATAAAAGGTGTATACATGTAGACACTGCTGTAAAACATGAGTCTCTTCCTCACAGAAAAAAGTTTGACTGTATGGCAAAGCTGCTGCCCTTACAGATCCCACACAATGTGATGGCTGGATGCCTCACCACTGCCTCCTCCTCGTCTTCCTCCTCTTTAAGCGAGGCCCGTGGTGGGAGCCAGGCTCAGTCACGAGGCAGCAGATCGTGCAGGCGGAACCGCTCCCGGATGTGAGGTCGAACATCCTCATTCTGCCACACAGAAGGATGGAGCCAGGGTTACCCCACAACACTGAGAGCATCACAAAAGCCAACTCAACTAGTGCTAGTGTGGGAGAATGCTAGTATGGAGTGGTAGTGTGAGAATGCTAGTATGGTGTGCTAGTGTTAACTGCGGTGGAGGAGTATGCTAGTATGGAGTGGTAGTGTAGGAGTATGCTACTATGAAGTGGTAGTGTGGGAGAATGCTACTATGAAGTGGTAGTGTGGGAGAATGCTACTATGAAGTGGTAGTGTGGGAGAATGCTACTATGAAGTGGTAGTGTGGGAGAATGCTACTATGAAGTGGTAGTGTGAGAGAATGTTAGCACGGAGCACTAGTGGAGTGTGCTAGTGTTAAGTGCTAGTGGAGGAGTGTGCTAGTGTTAACTGCTAGTGGAGGAGTGTGCTAGTGTTAAGTGCTAGTGGAGGAGTGTGCTAGTGGAGGAGTGTGCTAGTGTTAAGTGCTAGTGGAGGAGTGTGCTAGTGTTAAGTGCTAGTGGAGGAGTGTGCTAGTGTTAACTGCTAGTGGAGGAGTGTGCTAGTGTTAACTGCTAGTGGAGGAGTGTGCTAGTGTTAACTGCTAGTGGAGGACTGTGCTAGTGCTATTCCATTTAAATAGCAGTTGAAAGAAAAAGCCACTCAGTTCATACCATTTCAACAAGCTTCTCCAGAAATGGGACCAGCTTCAGAAGTTCATTGTCATTCCGGTCCATGAACCAGCTCTCGATCGGAATACCATTGGACAGCTGCACACACACACACACAGCCAGTCAGATTGGCCTAACATCACAACTGAGGTATTTGGACTCAGTGTGTGGAGACTCTGTGGGAGACTCACCTGGTAGGCAAAGGCTTGTGGAGAATTGTCTATGATGACCGTCTTGGACAGGTCCCTCCCAAGAATATTGAGGTCTTTGATATAGTTCCCCTGGACACACACACAGTGCTCCCGGAATAACCTGTGCCTGTACGCATCACACAGGAGACGTGCAATGAAGCGTCAGTTTTCAGCTGTCAAACACACTTGCATGAATGCCTTAACAGACACACACAGATGCACACACACCTGACTAACTGTTTTTTGGGGTCCAGGATGTTCAACAACTTGTCAGCATACACCTTCTTAGAGGCAGTGAAAAGGATGATCTGAAAACACACACACACACACAGTCACACATTAGCCATTACAGCAGGAATGTTTATCCCTAGTAGTGTTTCAGTAGTAGCCAAATAAGTCTTACCTCATAAATTTGGGACATGCGCTCCAGAAATTCTCTGAAAAATGGTCTTAACCTCACATACACCTGAGGAAGATGTGACATTACAGAAGCGTTATTACCAAACCACTCATAAACCTCCACACCTCTAATAAACTCAATCCAAAGTAAACCCAAACTTGGAGACTTGGGTGGGGTGGGGGTTGAGGCTGTGACGTTCAGTGTGCTGCAGCCTGTGCTGAGTGGTGACAGCTGTGTGTGTGTTTTAAAGGAACCATGTGCCATACTTTCACATTCAAACACAATCATGTCCTACACAAACTACAGAACATCACATTGCCCAGATGTGCTCTAACAATAGCGCTCTAATCAACTACTACTTACCCAGCCTTCCTATGTGTTCTACCAACTGTGGCAGCTGAGTTAAATGCAATACAAATCAATGAAATCAGTGTTCAAGAAGCCTTGAACCTTAGGCACTCAATGAGAACCACACAATGTAGCATGCTAAACATGTCTTTTAATGCTAACTAGCACACCTGGTAGATGAGCATGTGTTTTAATTATAACTAGCACTCCCGGTGAATAAGGATGCGTTTTAAAAAAAAAAAAAACAAGCGCTCAGCAACTCTGGTTTTCTTTTTTGCATTGTTGTTGCATTAGCCTAGCCAAAAGCTGTAGGGGGAGCTCCATGGAGACAAGAAAGAATGTGAAAAGATCCCAATACTGCCATAAACCCTCCTTTCCACCGCTGTACCTGTTGACTAGCATCTGCTAAGCTTCTATACTCTTTGGCAAGGAGCAGGCATCTCAGGCATAAACCGTGCAAGACAACATACAGCTGAGTGAGATGACTAAAGAGCACTCAAATACGTTCAGCTTCAGTCATCTGCATCCAAACATTTCTGTAGTGGCACAGCTACGGATAGTTAGTCTACCTCTACTGAACAAAGCCAGCTACTGACATTAAGGATGGGCATATTGGACATAAACTGGACTACCAATGGAATGGTTCTGCCAAGACAGGCACAATGTAACTTAGGCTACTTACAATCACAGCAAAGACAGGTTAGCGTCACTTTTGCATGCTTTGTGTTCTCAGAGCTCATGTTCACTCTGGAGCTTCTTGCTCCATCTCTCACTCATCCCATGAGATTACTGAAGTATACTCAGAAACTAGTAGGCCTAAGTAAGTACGCAACAAGACATGAATAATCTTTTGGTTGGTCCATTCTCCATTTTATCAACAAGACATGAGTAATCCATTCTCCATTTTATCTTTCTTCCAAACTTCCATAATTTCATTGCACTTTACACACTAGGCCTACATTCAGTAATGCATTGAACATATGTGGTTCTGCACACCATTATACACTGTCCCCACCTACTGGCGCAGGTAGGACTGAAAACAAAGACTTATGACTGGTATTTTTCAGTAATGGAGCAGTAGAGGGAGCAGTGAAAGAGACCGTTTTTGCCAAAAACATGTCAATGAACCAAACAATGATTTCTAAACACTATTATGAGGATTATGAGAATGCTGCTGGCTGGCCCACCTGGTAGATGACGTCCTGGAAGAGTACTGGAAATGTCAGGGCAGCGTCCTCCAGCTCATTCAGGCTGCAGTGGACCAGAGTCTCATCCTGCAAGTCACACAACACAACTGTATGCTCTGCCTCATACACACACCAGCATATAACCCCCCCCCCAACATACACACAAACACAAGACAAACACCATACACACCCCTGTACATAACACACACCAAGACGATAGTGCAGCACTCAGATGTGAAGAAAATATGTGTGTGTGTGTGTGTGTGTGCTTCCCCCTCACCAGGTCGAGGACGAGGGAGAACTCTGGAGTGCTGCGGGTCTTCAGAGGAAGGGCAGGCTTACGGGTCAGCTGTTCCTCAGTCAGGGGAGGCACGTGCTTGATGAAGAAATACCTGCGCACACAAGATCAGTCTGAGAGTGTGTAGGTGCAATTGTGTGTTTGTGTGTCTGTCCATATGCATGTGTGGGCTACACAACACCAATCTGGGTGTTAAAGTGTGTATAAGTTAGCAATGTGTGCATGTATGTGTATAGCAAGTGCGCATGTGGGGGCGGTGGTAGCATAGCGGTTAAGGAACCTGGCTAGCGGACAAGTTAGTCTCAGTTGTGGGATCAAATCACCGTTGTGCCCTTGAGCAAGGCACTTAACCTTAAGTTGCTCTAGGGGAGACTGGCCCTGAACAATTGATAGTTGACAAAAAATAAAAATGTAAGTCGCTTTGGATAAAAGCATCTGCTAAATGCATGAATGTAAATGTATGTGTGTAAGTTAGTCGTGTGCATGTATAAGCTAGTAAGCGTGCTATGTGTGTGTGTGTCTGTGTCTGTCTGTCTGCGTGTATATATACTTACGGGTCAAACACCTCCCAGTCTTCTTCATATGATCCCTCAGGAGGTGGAGAGGGAGGGGCTGTAGGATAGCTGCTGTCTGTCGACCCCACGGCTGTACAAAATGCACACAAACACACAAATATTTATGTAGTCATGACACACACAAAAACTCAGATCAAACACAAAACTCAGATTAGCAGTCAAGTCTAAATTGCTTCGTATAACTAGATGCATGCAAAAGTTTAGATTTTAAAGACTTGGGACAGCCCAGAAAACAAACAGGCCAAAAGTGCTTCTGAATCTAAGGCCACTGCTGCATTTTTCTGTATGTGCGTCACACAGCACTGGGCTCACCTACTGGGGGGTTGGGCACATCTACACACATATCTACAGTGCGTGTGTGTGTGTGTGTGGGGGGGGGTATCTACACTCAGAACTGGCCTCAGCTACGAGCTATGAGGGGATGCATATCTACACACAGAGCTAGGCTCACGTGTGTGTGTGTGTGTGTGTGTGTGTGTGTGTGTGTGTGTGTGTGTGTGTCTGTGTGTGTGTATGTATATGTGTGTGGGGTAGAATATGGAATATAGAACTGGGCTCAGCTACGAGGGGATGCATATCTACACACATCGCTGAGCTCACCTGTGAGGGGGGGCATATCTGCCTCTGTGACGATCTCTCCCTCCTCCACGGTGGAGTCGGGCACGGGCACAGGCACGGGCGGGGGCACGAGAGGGGGCACCTGAGTGGTAGGGTAGAGGGAGATGCCCCGGCTCTCGCTGGTGGAGGTGGAGGTGATGCTGGGCGTCTCCTGTGGGGGTTCCATCTCCAGCTGCTTAACAATCTCCTCTGCCTCCATGGCCTGGCCGGGGGAGTCCGACCCAGCCGAGGCTGGGGGTGAAGGTGGTGGGAGGGGGCGGGCAAGGCAGAACATTCTTTCAACTCCGCTTATCAGAATCATGCTTTGCTGTACATTTCACCAACAGTATTTTGTGAGCTTTCAAATAACAAAAACAAGGAATCTAAATCGAGTCGACCAACTGTACACGTGTTAAGAGTTTAACAACACAACATTCTCTACTGCACTCTTTCTACTATACATATTCACACACACACACACACACTATTCATCTTTGTGCTGCAGTGCTTACCATTTTTGTTGGCTGGAGAGAAAAAGTTAAAGACTGGGGAGAATATGGTGCCCAGGAGGGTGGTGCGTGGGGGACTGTTGGCCACCTCTGTCTGGACCGTCAGTTTCCCATTGGGCTTCGCTGGCTTCCCATCACGACTCACTGCATCTATGGGGGGAGACACACACACACACACACACACACAC
The DNA here is from genome assembly GCA_027481765.1 of Tenualosa thibaudeaui. Taxonomy (NCBI): domain Eukaryota; kingdom Metazoa; phylum Chordata; class Actinopteri; order Clupeiformes; family Clupeidae; genus Tenualosa; species Tenualosa thibaudeaui. The sequence goes on from JAIFZK010000007.1 coordinate 27,417,661, forward strand.
AGCAGATTCAGTGCAATGGAAAATGCCACACCCTATCCTGGTGTTTACACACACAGCCACTGGCTGGAGGAACGTGTCTTTCTTCATTAACTAAACTTGGGTGGCGACTCACCTCCGTTGGCAGGGTTTTTCCGGCGTGTTCTGGGGTCAGCTTTGCCACCAACGGAGCCGGTAGTTGGAGTCGAGGTGATCAGGTTGCTGTCTGCGTCGCTGTCCATCCGGCTGCGTTTGGCAGGGGTGCACTGGTCCACCTAACCAAGGGTGAGAGAAAAATCACTACTCCATTAGCATACGTTTGGGCTGGACAACAATGATCGTCATGCCGTCAACCAGTTAGCAGCTTCAGGGTCTGGGAACATGCAACAGCACTGCAACCACCACACGCGCTAAGTTAAGCTAAGCTACATTTAGTTAGCTACTATGGCACTGGGAAATGAACCTCTGAACAAGTAAGCAGTTCTGGCAGCCAGAAGTCAGACACCATGGGCAGCTCTCTAATGGAGGTTATGTTTGACCACATACATAAAGTCCATAAAGTCCCCTCACCAGTCCCAAGGTGCATGTCTGTGGCATACCTTGACAGCATTTCCTCTGATGAATCTTTTGATGGTGGAGAAGAGGCCAGTTTCGTTCTTCTGCATCCTGGCAACGGCAGTGGCCGGTGCGACAGTGCGCTCGACCTCGGAGTGCTTTCTCTTGGCCTGGGAGCTGCGTGTTGGTGGGGGAGGGCCAGGCTGCTGAGACGCTTTGCGCACTCTCAGCCGCATCGTCCCAGTCGTCACATCAAAGACTGACAAAAAGGTGAGAGCCGCACACATGCATACACATACACACACCTGATTGTTAGTAGCAGCAACTTTAAAAAGTATGATTTTATACCAAGTCATTCATGTTTATTAATTACTTTAACAAACACTTGATTTCATTCATAGGATGTTTTATATTGTGTGTATAAAATAAGGCCAATGTTTTTAATATCGTCCATCTCACGCTTGACATCAACACTACTATAGATATAAAACACTCAAACAGTCGAAAATGTAAGTACTTAGAGTAAGCAAGTAAGTTAGCGCTTTCCCGCTTATTTTCTTTCTCCTGGTTTCGGTTCACAGAGAACTGCCTTCTACATGCCAACTTGCTTACATTCTCTGCACAACTTGTGCAAACTCAAAATGAGCCTTGTAATGATAAGTTAACCAGCACTTCTGTAGATTAACGTTGGGGTACAGAGTGTTGGGTAGCATCGTATCTGTCAGTAGACGGTCTTAAAAGTGGGCGGGGTGAGGCATGGAACTTGGACACGGTAAACGTGTAAACTCTAGCCCCAGGCAGGCCAAAGTAAATCTGGCCTGTTGATACACTGACATTTTTACACGATGTTTGGGCGAGTGGACAGCGACATGACACTTTCAGTTAAACGCCAAAGCTCGATTTGTTGTTCATTATTTTCACTTGCTTGCTTGATGCAAATTTGACAGTCTGGCTAACGTAAACGGACTGCCAATGTTAACTTACTCGTTGCTAGCTTCAACATAGCTAATCCAGTAACGTCAGTTAGCCATTTCTGCTAACTGGCTATTACTAAAATTTCCCACTGAAATTCATTCGCGAATCACGTTAGCTAGCTTAGGTAACAATATCAGGGAAGCCACTCTGCTGATTTCTGCACTTATTTATCTACTGTAGAAACCTAATTGTTTATCTAAGACGTCCAATTAGGATTAATAAGATAGCAATAATATTTACAAGCTAATGTTGGTTAGCATTAGCGCACTGGACTCAAATAGGCGGAGCTGGGGCATGGTCTCCTCGGACGATTTTTTCAACTTAACACACAACCTTGTTACGAGAAAATTATTTACCAGGTTAACAGAATCATTTAGGTGAGAAAAGTTAAGTTACAACTTTTCCACGCATCATTCGGTAGAAAAGACGAAAACATAATTACACCGCTAGCTACCTAGCCAACTACATGCTGTCGCAGGACATACCTATGCTAGTGTACGCGAGATTGTACACTGCGACCGTGGCGTTGGGTTACGGCTATTTATTTTGCAACATGATAGCATTGTAGCTGGCTACATTTCGCAACATACTTACGTTCCAGCGCTTACATGCCCAGAATGGGGTTAACTTGTGGCAGAAGTCGTTGAGCTTGAAGCCACAGCAGTGGCAACCCCCCTGTACTCGTCCGTCAGCTTGCTTTGCAAGGTTGTTAATTTCGAGTCAACCCAACAGCTACCGACAGCTACAAGACAGCTACATGGGACGCCATTTCCCGCCTCCTCTCCAAGATTTCTAAAAAGAACCCGGATGGCTGAACCATTTGCGCAAGCGCATTTTTGTGTCATTATTTTGTCAGAATGTTTACATCTTCTACAGTCCATAGTTTACATCGGTCTTCGTTTTATGTTCAGTAGATAACCTACACTTGGAGAATGCGTGGTGTCCTGAGTGCTACAAACTATTCTTGACCTGAATGCAATAAAATATAGCTTGCAGGTGTCTCTATTACAATGGCAAGCTTAATGCCAACAGATGACACCCCTGTTTGGAAAAGAGTACTTGCACAACACTGAACTGTTAGCATAATCTTCATTTCAACTATCAACCAGAGGCAAAGATATGAGAATACCGGATAAACACAGCACTTAAATTAATTGGAAATAACTACAGACAATGAAAACACTGTCAAGACAGAGCTACATAACACAACAGGCACTGTTTTTATTTTCAAAAATGAATGACAAAAATATCACATTTGCAAGCAAATGCATAAATGTGCTGGAAATGTCTCATTATGACACCCAACACTTGTGCTTCCCATTTGAATATTGTGTATGTAAACACTCCAGCTGAGTTTGACTAACAGTGAAACATTGAAGAAAATGTTGTGATTGCCTTTTGTTGTTTTACCATTTAGAATAAAGGGTATAATGCTCAAAGATGAAGACAACTGTTGACCTTACATTCTATCTATGCCTCTCTATGTCTCAACAAATATCCAAAGAGATCCAACCTGATCCACTGATCTAAAATGGAACCCTTCAACTCACTGTTGCCTGAGCTGTCATCATCTGATACAAGGTGCAAAGTGAACACCCAAGGCCAATATTAATGTCAGTACAGGCAGCTCCGGTTAAAGAAATCTGTGAAAAGATTTCTTTCAGCAGAAATCAGTAATTGCTGGGAGATAAAATCCCATTTTGTTTATCAAATGTCACATCCATATTCTATAATTGTGCAAGTTATTTTCTTGTGATACAAATCTATTCAAATGTTGTGAATTGTTTTCATTGAACATTCATATTATTTTATGATGTAAAAAATGACTTAAAGACTTTAAAGCTAAAAAAGCTGCTAAAACACAACATTAACTGGCCATCAGTGATATGATAAATATGATGATAAAAGTGTAACACATAACATGATTAGTTCATCACTGTACCACAGGAGGCATTGACAAAACACATTCTTTTGGACATTTAAAAACATCTCTGAAAACCTCAGACACAAAACACACAAGTAGTTGTCCTCACAAAGTCAGGAACAGTGAGGCAATGGAGATTAGTTATTAGTCTAATTTAGCATGTTTTTTAGCATTTAGTTAGTTTGACTTAGCGTGTCCTTTAGCATAAGGTAGTTTGATTTTGCTTAGTGTGTCCTTTAGCATTAAAGTAGTGCTCGCTGGCCCTGGGAAAGACATGGGGCTCCTACCTCCTCTGATGTGAACTGCCCTACCACGTCTCTCAGAGGAATGGAGCACCCATACTAGAGTGACCAGACGTCCCTGATTTCCAGGGACAGTCCCCGATTCTGGTGGTCTTTCCCCAGTATAATGCAAGAAAACCCACTTTTGCCTTATTTTATGAAGCTAAAACATAATGATATTGATTGTAGAAATAGGAATGTCCCCGATTTCCAAGAAAAATTCAGGAGAATGTCCCCGATTTTCATCTGGTCACCTTACCCCAAACCATGACAGTGGTTCTGTCTGGTACTGACTCCATCTCCCTGCTCTCATAGGTGACAAGGGTAGATCTAGCTGTAAACTATACTGTAGCCATGGTTACAATGCACATTAGCACATATTATCACAGGCACTAAAACATGATAGCCTATATCACAATAGCATGGAATTCTCTTTGGGTCCAGCAAGGTGATAAGAGGATAAAGTGAGCATATTTGAATAGTTATGCTCTAAGATACATTAGGTAGTTGAAACAGAATCCTTGATTTTAAGGACAGATCCAGGATAAATTCTTCCTCGTCTGTGGCTTTCGTCTGTGGCCTCTATTTCATCCCCAAGTGCATGAGGGTGCGATAAGGTCCTGGGCCTCCCCACAGCCCCCTGACAAAGGAAATGACACGTTCACAATCAGATGAGGATGGACACGTGTCTATGTGTATGATGAAACACTATGGTGATACAGCCCATAACAATGATGCTTTGAAGTGTTCCATTAACCCGGCTAGCACCACCTAGTACCTCCACTCAACATTTAATGACATTACTAGTCAGGAAGACTTTGCTTCCAAAAGATTTTTAAAATCTCCAATCCAACAAAAATACCAATAGGTTTAAAGTTTTCACCCACCGCAAAGTAAATGTATGTCTAATGCATCTCATAGCATCTCTGTGTGAGATCAGTATGTGTGGGAACCAGGCTACCAGGCTAGTGTTCCATAGCATCATTATAAAGATATAAGTCGTCTATCCCCGAGCTCCAGCTGAAGGCCCTGACTGCTGGACTCACTTGAGCAGCCCGTGCCAGTAGAGGTGAGGCATCAGGTCAGCCTTCATGTAGTACATGATCCTCCTCTCCTTGCCCTGGTCCAAGGGAAACGTCTCCAGAGGCTGGCCATTGTAGTCAAACTCTGCCAGGATGACCGTGTTGTAACTGGTTACCAGGGGACATGAGGTGTAGCCGTCATACTACAACAGAGTAGAGAGATGGGCTAGCTTCATACATGAGCAATGCGTAACAACAGGGACGGTCTCTACCATTTACGTCAAAAAAATATTCTAAAGGTGACCATTTGATGATTTTTTTGTTGTTGTTTTTTTTTTAATCAAACCATACTGAACTTCAAAAAACTATTTAACTATTTCTAAAAAAGTTTACTGTCCCCTAGCGGTGTTGATTGTAACTGTGGGCAAAAAATGAGGACGAATAACAAATTCTTCTAACCTTTTTATCTGGTTTGTTGTTCTTCATGACTCTACTGAGAGTCCTGTCCAGCACACCTGACTGAGCCGCTGTAAAACAGGTTGAACACCTTCAGATCAAAAAAACGTTTCTCAGTGCTACTCAGATTGCAGACACACCCACATGCACATGCACACACACACACACACTCACTCACTCACATACACAACCACACACACACACTCTCACACGTACATGCACAGTACTGCCCCTGGAAATATCTCAGTCTCGACTCAAAACAAGCAGGATCTCTACAGATTAACATTAGATTAACTGGAAAAGTGTGTCAAATCCTTGGATCTCTCAATCCCATTGTTGTCAAATCCTGCTCTTAAAGGTGGGGTAAGCAAGGATAAGCAATCTGTTAACACATAACACTTCTTGGGACTTTCAGCAAATACAGTATATTCTCATTGACACTGTAAAACCAAGTCCAAGCTCTGTAAAGTGGAAACAGAAAAAGCAAACGGGGGAAATGAGTCCCTCCTTTGTTGTGCCAGATCCTTCAAACAGAATGCAACATACATAGAAAAACAGATCAATGTAATCTGTTGTTCAGCATTGCTTAGCCCACCTTTATTTTTAGCATAGCTTGCGTTGCCAGTCATGGCCTGCGTACTATAACTCACACAGGATGAGACGAGGTCTGTGGCTCGCTACACCACCACATTACTTATTCTCCAATCAGACTCTTGGTTGCACTTCACTTCAATAATGTCCACTGCTTCCTATTCTTCACTCCAATAATGTCAACTGCTTCCTACTCTTCACTCCAATAATGTCAACTGCTTCCTATTCTTCACTGCTGATTTAAAATCACATTGTGACCTCCTGACTTTGTCCTATGATAACATATCAACAACATATCAACAACAAATCAACAGTCTCAGTTTGTAATGTGAACTGTACGAACATCGGCCTGAGTCGTTCCTACCCATTTAGTTCTAACTCTACACTGTAGATGGACACGCTGATAGCATAAGATGAGTACAGCTATAGTGGGACTGTGAATAAACTAAGGGACAGCTATGGCCTACTGGCTAGAACTTCAAGCTTGTAACCCCAAGATTTGCTTGTCTGATCCCCGACCACTGGACCATGGTTGAAGGCCCCTAACCCCTCACCGCTCCCTGATTACCTCTATAGCAGGCAGCCAACTGTTCTGGGTTAGTGTACTTCACTTCACTGTGTGCTGTGTGTGTTTCACTAATTCATGATTGGGTTAAATGCAGAGACCAAATTTCTCTCATGGGATCAAAAGAGTATAGATTATTATTATTTTTTAAACTCTGCTCACATGCAGGCTGGGACGAAGCATCAACATAGTCATTATCAACAAAAAAGCTTTGCACCAATTCGTCTAAATGAAAGAGCAACATTGCTGCATCTTCATATCATAGACCCCAGGAACAATGCAGGAGGCCCAAATGAAACTCACACACGATGCCATTTGCTATTCCCGTCAAAATGAGCCTAACAGTTGTCCACATGAAACTGTATAATGAGGGGAGAAGAGGAGAGATGGTGGGGAGAGGAGAGGAGGACAGAGTGGCATGTTTGGAGTTTGGTGTTATACAACTCAGTCAGAGGCAAATCACTACTTTACTAAAAGAAAAACAAGAAGAAAATAAGGTGCATGCTGTTCTTTGTGCACTCACAGTGATGAAACAAAATGAGAAACGTTTCATTACTTTGGGTTCATTTTTATATGAATTGAGTAATGGCAAAATAATCTCAAATTGATAAATGAATTATTAATTTAATTAGATTAATCAAAAAATAACTAAAGATTAACTAACTGAAAAAATGATTGTTAGATTAATCCCATAAAAAAGAATGATTTGGGACAGCCCTACTGGTCTGGACTGACTCACCCACTGCAGCTGCTGTTTTTGCTGTTGGCAGGTTGGTGCAGTCTCCGATGCCGAAGACGTTGGGGTAGACATTGTGCTGAAGGGTCTCCTTGTTGAGGTTGAGCCAGCCGGCCTCGTCAGCCAGCGGAGAGCCCTTCAGGACATCAGGGGGACCCATTGGGGGTGTCACATGCAGCATCTCATACTACAGACACACACACACACCACAGCTAGAGGTCATTAGAGGTCATAGAGTCTATATACTATATACCATAGGGTTTAATACAGTGTTTCCCAAGTTTTTTTGCAGGGGACCCACTTTTTCAAATTGACAAACCATGGTGATCCAGAGTTTTTTCTTTAACCATGTGAAACTATGATCTCTGCCAATGTAAATGAATGTTACCTACATCTATTTCATTATTTAGTTACACCTTTAGACATTATTTACATGCATACTAGAGGCCTATAACACATTACATCATTTACATGCCTACTAGAGCCCTCTATCACATTAGATTCTTCATTAGGTAGCTTAAGTCAGAGGTTCTGCAGACATATAGGGTGGTGGTAGCATAGTGGTTAAGAAACATGGATAGGAGCCTGAAAGGTTGTGGGTTCAAATCCCAGCTGCCACTGCTATGCCCTTGAGCAATTGATAGTTGACAAATTATAAGTCGCTTTGGATAAAAGCATCTGCTAAATGTAAATATAATTATGATATGGTCACCCATGTAAAATCTCTGGTGACCCATTGTTTGGGAACCAGAGGTATTGACAGTCTATATTATGGGGTTTAATACAGGAATACAGAGACAGCTGGAGTTCATTACAGTCTATCCCGAGGAGTTCAATAACTTAGTGAAATGCCTGCTATTTTATTGAATGTATTATATTGTTTATGAACATCACATCCAGAATAACAGACAGACTTTCATAGTGAGAAGTAAGGACCTTAAAAACTTTAGTCTCTCCAGGTTTGTCCAGGTTCTCAAAGACAGCCTCCTGCTTATCTGCCCGGACTTCGATGAGGTTGTGTCGCAGATTTATGTTTAGGTCCCGAGATTTCACAATGTCCCAGAGAGAGTCTGCATATTTCTTGATCCCAAACAAAACGGGTAGAGATGTGTTGTATATGATGTTTGCATCAGACCTCTTCCCAGTCTGAAACAGAGCAAAGACATGGCAGAGCAATAACCTCTAATTAATCACTATTATGTTCCTAAAATAATTAGAACTCCCTTGCCAAAAATAAGCATATTTTTCATTTTGAGCTCATTGAGCAGTCACTGTGGAAATAAATGCACTGTGAACAAAATGTCTTTAAGATTAGCCTGCACACCCCAACATTATTCTCTGTCTGAGTAGTGATTCTCACCTTTCTGAGGAAAGCATCCGACAAGTACATGATTTTCTGTGGTGCTCCAGCGCACTTTACTGGTGTGTTGGGGAAGGAGAAGATTGCATTTCCCTCTCTGAAGTCTTGAAGGGCTTTCCATGTCTTCTGCACGGTCTTCACTGAGTAGTTAGATCCTATCTTGGGGTGTTCAAACCCTTCTGGAAGGCCTTTAATCTGAGGAGTTTGACAACAGTAAAGTTTAAGGCCTTTAATCTGAGGAGTTTGAGGAATCTGAGCATGTTTCCCTGGAGCACCTTTATTACATTGTAAAAACTCTGATTGCAACCAATGAAATGCTCGAACACAAAAATAAAAATTGTAGTCACCTGTGGAACGGATAGGACTGCAAAATCACTTGAAGCGACCCATCGAAATGACTGAATATCTCTATCAAACTCAACAGTAAGGCTGCTCTCCCTCTATTGGCTGAGACAATTCTTAAAATTATAAATTACTCACTCATAGCTGGGCATGTCCCAAAATCTTTCAAGACATCTGTTATTAAACCATCAATTAAAAAAACAAACCTTGATCCGGATGTCCTTGCTAATTACCGACCCATATCTAACCTCCCATTTGTATCAAAAATACTTGAAAAAATTGTGTCTAAGCAAATCTGTAGCTTCTTAAATGAAAATAATATCCAGGAAACCTTCCAGTTAGGCTTTAGCACTAATCATAGTACAGAATCAGCCCTAGTTAAAGTCTTCAATGACAACCTTATCGCATCTGATAATGGATATATATCAATATTAATCCTATTGGATCTTCCTTTGACACTATTGACCATGGTATCCTACTACACAGGCTTGAACACATGATAGGCATCAAAGACTGCATTAGCCTGGTTCAAATCATACCTCTCTGGTCGTTACCAGTTTGTACATGCTCATCATGAGTCATCAACCCATACCAAAGTAAAGTTTGGTGTACCCCAAGGCTCAGTGCTAGGTCCCCTGTTGTTCTCCCTGTACATGTTCCTTTTAGGATCTGTTATAAGGAAACGTGGCATTACCTTCCACTCCTATGCTGATGATACCCAGCTTTACCTTTCTATGAAGCCTGATGACTATATGCCAATGACTTAAATTGATGCCTGTCTCCTAGACATAAAAACCTGGATGACTAATAATCCAAGACCTCTCTCTAAATAGTCACGTAAAACACATTTCAAAAACATCTTTTTTTCCACCTACGAAATATTGCTAAGGTTAGAAAGTTCCTATCCTTTGAGGATGCTGAAAAATTAATACACGCATTTATTACTTCCAGGCTCGATTATTGCAATGCTCCGTTCTCTGGGTGTTGTAATACCTGTATCAAAAACCTACAACTAATACAAAATGCTGCAGCCCGAACACTCACCAGGACTAAAAAATATGAACATATCTCTCCTATCCTTGCTTCCTTACATTGGCTCCCTATTAAAGGTTGAATTGATTTTAAAATACTCCTCCTAACCTACAAAGCTCTCAAGGGCGATGCACCAACATATATTAAAGACTTACTTGTCCCTTACCACCCTCCTAGAACCCTAAGATCCCAAAATGCTGGTCTCCTTGTAATCCCAAGAATATCAAAATCTACGATAGGAGGAAGAGCCTTTTGTTACCGTGCACCCCTCTTGTGGAATAATCTCCACCCCCCAGAATCGACAAGCGGACACTCTCAATACCTTTATGTCTAGACTTAAAACCTTCCCCTTTACTGTTTCCCATAGTTAGGGATGGTGCGTGGCAAATAATCACTTCTCATGGGTCTTTTGGGAGGGACTGCCTCAGCTGTTGCCCCCAGTTGCGAGACATGGCGGCCACTGACCATCCCTGCAGTGGTGCTGGGTTGCCACGCATCATACCTTAGTTATGCTGCTATAGCCTAGTGAGGCTATTAGTAATTTTTCTGCATGACCCCTGGCAGCTGGGTTAGCACCTTGAGTCGTGAATCTGCCCAAGGTTTCTTCCTAGATTAACTGAACATAAGGGAGTTTTTCCTTGCCCCTGTTGCTCTTGGGTGCTCCTTCTGCGAAGCGCCACAAGACAATACTATTGTAAAAGGCGCTGTATAAATAATAAAATTGAATTGAATTGAACTTCAATTTGTCCCTCCCCCCTCTGCCCTCATTCCTGTACACTGGAGGCGTGGCTTCAGAGGGAAATCTGAAGAAAGGGGTTTGGACTTTTGAATTGCGTAATTGCAAAATGTAACTTCCTCAAACCCTTTTCCAGGATCTTCTACTCTACTTTTAAAGTAGCACACAGCACCACAGACAGTTGAACACCACTGGCCAAAGTCTGAAGCCCTACTGATGTACCACTGCACACAAATGGTAGAAAATGCCTGGTAAAATAACACAGGATACACAGCTAAGAATTAACTTTGGATTTGTAAGTCTCAGTCCTCAGTCTAAACAACTAGTAAATCACAAAATTACACCTGTCACACACACACACACACACACACACACACACACACACACACACACACACACACAGATATACATCTCTGTGAGATGTTTGTTGAGAATCTTGGGTTCTTAATGTAGTAGTCTAGGAGAGCTTTACCTTCTCATAGTGCAGCTGTAGGCCAAGGGCCACAATGAGATACTCATAGGAAATCTGCAATGGTAACAAACAGCATCAGCATCTCACACACCTTTATTCTTCCATCAGTCACTACAGAAATGACCCAACCCTTGATAAGAGCAGTTTGGCTTATCAGACAGTAGGCTGCTATGGCTCATTAAAACACAAGGTGGAGGTCATTCTTATGATTTGATTACGGCAATTTCTTGTGGCAGAAAATAAATGGTTGAGTTGTTTATTTGCCAACATACAAGACTATCAGGCACCATATGTGTTTATTCATGATCATTATCTAATTTTGCTCTGCTGTGACCTACTTGTTTCCCACAGTCTGTGCTCACAGAGTTGGTGTCTGGGTTCACCTCCACGACTCTGGATTTGATCCACTTCACCCCAGAAGGAACAACACTCGCCGTCGGACGACCCGATGACTCCACACTTTTAGCTCCTGCCCCCACCAATGTCCATATGGGCTGGTAGTAATGCATCTAAAAACGTTTCATTTACTGTAAGTAATGTAAAGGTAACCGGACAGTTTTTTGTAATGCGTAAACAGCAGGTTATATTAGGCCATGATAATATACCAACAGCACCCGTTGGCCAGTGAGCGGCATGCCAGTACCACCCATGTTCAAAGTTGTGAGTTCGTCTGTACATAACGCAAGTTTGTGTTGTTTGTTTACTGGCAGACGCTTTTATCCAAAACAACGTACAATACAAATACACCACATTCCAAAAAGTGTGACCCTCATTCGTCTATTTCGACATAAGACCTAAAACGGAAATCGCTTATCTGCTTAGTGAGGATAGGTTTTCCCCTGATTACCTCACTTGGCTCCACTATGGCAACATTCCCGGCTCCAACCTTTCGTTTCATGCGGGCACTCATCGCAACACCTCCACTTCCTCCCCCGAGCACCAGAACCTTGACATGCTCCTTGGATGCAGCTCGACTGGTGGTGTGGAGGTACTGGGAGCGGGTCCACTGGCAACTCCGCCAGGGCAGGGCAGCGCGCAGGGCAGAAGCGGTCATAACTGCAGAGGGAAAGACGCGCATAAACATGGCTAACGTTATTCGCTTAAACAGGACTACTAGTATAATACAACCTCAGACTTTATGCAGTGCAGCCCTAAAACAAACGTTATGAAGCCTTTTCAAACTATGCTATGTTCATTCTACGCCCATTCTCAGCGACAGAACGGTCCAACTTTCGATAACTTGTTGACAGCTTTTGTTGTTTCCCCAGGTCAGTCATAATGACGTAGCACTTCAGCTAACATTAAAGGAGCCTTGCAGCCAAAGCCATAATGCAACCACATTTTAACATTACCACTTAAATAGACTATTTATGACGATAAGGCAGTCGGCACCAGCGCACAGAGCTTCAGTGTCGTGCAAAGTGCGTAACGTTAGCCTGCTGCCCTAATTATTTTTTAAAAGTTCAAAAGTCAAAAGCCTCTAAGCTACGCACTGCACTGCGACATCAAACACGTTATGGAAATGTTTAGAAATGACCAGTAATGTAGGCCAAGAATTTAGGCAAATCCATGTTAAGAAAAGAACCTACCTCCTCAGTTGACTTCTGCCGACTGAACGTAAGAGCGCAAGCAAGCCACTTACGACACTCCGTGAGCTTGTGTATCCGGTTTGGCACGCGGGGGTTGACTGACCGGGGTCAAAAGAGTTCATCAAACATAACTCCGTTCACACAGCAGCTGGTTGGACGGTTCTTCGGATCTTCAACCGTGAGCAAGCTGCACGTAGGCTAATCAGAAGACAAGCATCTACCGCTAGAGGCCCCATAATAAGGTGGATGATATAGTGACATCAAGCACTTTTTCTAACATTTTAGAATTCTTTCTTTAATTTTTAAACAAATGCAAACATGACATGCCCCCTTGACACCTTGACACCCTCCACTTCCTACACCCAGCACCAAGGACAGCTCACTACATTCATATTTCTACTGCATTCACAAAATATTAACAATGAGTCAGTATAACCAAGAATTTCTACACATTGCCACACCAAACCACAGATCACTGCGGGAATGTGCTTAAAGCAATGTTGAGTCAGTTTTATCTAAGTGCCCACCAAATAATAACGACCACTAATCACAGAGAACAACAAAAAACAAAAGGATCTCAAGAACAGAGTTCTGCCTCAGATATTCTGAAAGCTGGCTATTCTGGTATCCTCATATCACAGTAAATGTGATCATTCCTTGATCAAATCAATGAGTAATTATATTAAAAATCATACTGAGCCCAGTGAATCAAGCTCTAAACATGGGCCTACTTAATACAGATTTTTAAATGTTCTGTATTTGACTGACCCAGCAAACATGCATAACTCTAGCAGAACTCATTTACATACATTACATTTATGCATTTAGCAGACGCTTTTATCCAAAGCGACTTACAAAAGAGGATAACATTCGAGCTACAGCACAATATAAAACTAACAAAGAGTGCATATTGCTAACATAAAATTTGCAGTATTTTAAGTTGAAAGTGCAATAGTGTAACAAAAGTGCAGTATGGAGAGAGATTAAGAGTAAGAGGTTAATTGCATTCCTTGTATTCAGAACTTCAAGCCAGCAGATATTCTTGGAAGAGCTGGGTCTTCAAGAGTTTCTTGAAAGTGGAGAGGGTATCTATATCTGAGGGTATCTGTTGATAGCACTTGGAAGGTCATTCCACCAGCGTGAGAGGCAACACATGAGAAACGTTCCGGGATAACTTTCATTGGAGGAGCAAAGTGGTCGGCGGGTGGCATAGGGCTTTAAGAGAGTATTGAGGTAGATTGGAGCAGAACTCAGAAATTAGAATTAAAAAAAATCATTGTAGTTTTTACCATAAACTCTATCAAACATGGCCACTGAAACAGCTGCTATTACTTAATAAATACATACAAATACATACATAGAGTACAAAAGTATATATATATATAAACAGAGTTGGACAGTTAGATAGATACTGTCTTGATCCCTGTTACCCATCTGTGATCAGTGCACACTGCGAAGAGTGGAACACACACACACTTCTCCGGAGCTGATGACAACCACTGTGGCAGTGCCTTGGTAGCGATCAGGTGGAGGGGTCTTGCTCAAGGAAATTGCAAATTCTACATGAGACACAAATGATTACAGCAAGGAAGTGATGCAAACTGTAGCAGTAACTAGTAGCTCTACTAGTGTATACGTTTCTGTGCAGTAACTAGTAGCTCTACTAGTGTATACGTTTCTGTGCAGGGGACAATAATACAGAAGACCAAGGTCAACCAAGGTGAAAATGTGGATCCTGAGGTAGTGTATTCTAAAGTCAAAAGGCTCTGTCTGTTTCCTGGGCTGTGGCTTCTGTGAGGCCAGTGGGAGCAGACCCAGTCCAGATCAGATGAGAGCAATAAGATTTTACACAGAGCAGAGTGAGACCTGCCTGTAGCACCACAGACCATCACAGAGTGGAAAAAGCTGCTCATAGTTGCAGTGTGAAGGAGGAAGTTTGACAGAGGAGGCAGAGGGAGCGGATTTTCCCACACTACTCACGTCTCACTGTCACATTTACATTTACATTTAAGCATTTAGCAGACGCTTTTATCCAAAGCGACTTACAAAAGAGGATAACATTCGAGCTACAACACAATGAAAGAAACTAACTAAGAGTGCATATTGCTAACATGGAAACAGCACTGTTTTAAGTTGAAAGTGCAATAGTGTAATAAAGTGCAGAAGAGAAATTAAATATAAGTTGTTAAGTGCATTCTCAAAATGTACGCCAGGAGATATTCTTGGAAGAGCTGGGTCTTCCAGCTGGGTGGAGAGGGTATCAGTTGATCTGGTAGCACTTGGATGGTCATTCCACCAGCGCGGAACCAGACATGAGAAGAGTCTGGATTGACCTGCACAAGGGTCACATGGGGCTTCAGGAGAGTATTCAGGTAGATGGGCCATCAATCACCCTGTAGGCCGCCATAAGTGCCTTGAATTTGATGCAAGCAGCCAAGGGTAGCCAATGGAGTTCAATAAACAGAGGTGTGACATGTGCCCTTTTTGGCTGGTTAAAGACCAGACGTGCAGCTGCATTATGGATCATCTGTAGCGGTCTCACAGCACAGGCTGGAAGACCTGATAGGAGGGTATTGCAGTAAGACGAGAGATAACCAGGGTCTGTACCAGGAGCTGGGTTGCATGTTGGGTTAGGTACGGCCTGATCTTCCTTATGTTGAATAGGGAAAAACGCCACGGCTGAGCCACAGAGGCAACGTGATCTGCAAAGGTCAGTTGGTCATCGTTCATGACACCTAGGTTTCTTGATACTGATGTTGTGATGTATGGCTTGTTTGGCTGGGAAGACCAGTAGTTCAGTTTTGGTGAGATTTAGTTGGAGGTGATGTCCTCTCATCCGTGCAGATATACAGATAGACAGTCCGAGATCTGTGTTGACACCGTGGAGTCGTCAGGCGGAAAGGACAGATAGAGCTGGGTATCATCAGCATAGCAGTGATAAGAGAAGCCATGGGAGTGGCTGATTGAGCCCAGCGAGGTGATGTACAGGGCGAAGAGAAGAGGCCCCAGCACAGATCCTTGAGGTATTCTTGTAGTGAGTTGGTGAAGTGCCAATGTCTGTCCTAGCCATGATATGTTGAACGACCGTCCAGTAAGATGGGATTTGAACCAGGAGTGTACTCCGCCATCAATACCCATGTTGGCCAGCTTGTCCAGTAGGATGCGGTGGTTGACCGTGTCAAATGCTGCTGATAGGTCCAGCAGGATGAGCCCTGAGGATTGACCTGCCGCCAGGCTACTGCACTCTTGCCCTACTGTACCCTACTGTACTGTACTGAACTCTACTGTACTGTCAGCTATAGAGGGCCAAGAGCTCAGTAGGGCCACATTACAGTAGAGTTCAGTAGGGCACAGTAGAGTACAGTAGAGTACAGTAGGGTACAGTAAGGCCACAGTACAGTAGAGTACAGTAGGGTACAATACAGTACAGTAGGGTACAGCAGGGTACAGTAGAGTTCAGTAGGGTACAATAGAGTTCAGTAGGGTACAGTAGAGTTCAGTAGGGTACAGCAGAGTACAGTAGAGTTCAGTAGAGTACAGTAAAGTACAGTAGAGTTCAGTAGAGTACAGTAGGGTACAGTAGAGTTCAGTAGAGTTCAGTAGAGTACAGTAAAGTACAGTAGAGTTCAGTAGAGTACAGTAAAGTACAGTAGAGTTCAGTAGGGTACAGCAGAGTACAGTAGAGTTCAGTAGAGTACAGTAGGGTACAGTAGAGTTCAGTAGAGTACAGTAGGGTACAGTAGAGTTCAGTAGGGTACAGTAGGGTACAGTAGGGTACAGTAGAGTTCAGTAGAGTACAGTAGGGTACAGTAGAGTTCAGTAGGGTACAGTAGGGTACAGTAGGGTACAGTAGAGTTCAGTAGAGTACAGTAGGGTACAGTAGAGTTCAGTAGGGTACAGTAGGGTACAGTAGAGTTCAGTAGGGTACAGTAGGGCAAGAGTGCAGTAGCCTGGCCCAAGAGTAGGCTAGGAGTACTGTATGCCTCAAATAGTGGCCTAGACCAGACATAAGGTTTGCCAAGAGTAAAGTGGGCCAAGCACAGCACAGCCAAGCACAGCAAAGCCAAGCTTGTTGTAATTGGCAAATGTATGCAATACACATATACTGAAATGGATCCCCATCTATGTTGGATCCCCATCTATGTTTTTGAGAATAAGCTGATTTAAGCTTAACAACAAAAGTAAAATGTTTGATGGCATTATACAAATGAATTACAGACCTTGTGAGTGTCTTGTGATTCTATTGGGGAGGTTAACAGAGAAACTCATCATGAAGTCAGAAACAAACATCTGGCTGCACTTTATAGTTCAGTTTTATTGTGACATACTTGTGATTAGGGTGTATTGCATACAGTGCATAGCCAAGTTAGCACTGTTGGAGAGTGGATTCACTCCAAGTAACATAGTTGCATTTACATTTATGCATTTAGCAGATGCTTTCATCCAAAGCAACTTACATTTGTCAACTATCAATTACATCAGGGCCAATCTACCCTAGAGCAACGTAGGGTTAAGTGCCTTGCTCAAGGGCACAGTGGTGGCACTCAATGCGATGGGATTCAAACCCACAATTTCTAGACTACTAGCATGCTAGCCAGGTTCCCTAACTGGTAAATTGGCTGCAGCTAAACTATTTTGTGAAAGAATGACGTATTGGCATGAAGTCAGATCACTTGATTTATTTATACCTTTTAATGAACTTTTATGTTAAGCAGCTATAGCTCCATTTGCCGTGGTAGAGCCTGATTGAGACGTAGAAGTAGCTGGTAGCTTAGCTACTTAGCTTACGTGTTCCAAATAGTTTCCCCAACGCTGCATGTTGGCACACAGAAACACAACCAGGCAATACAATATTATACACAGTATAAAATACAGTAGCACAATATTCTCTCTGGATTGGTACAAAATATGCACTACACATCCATCCCTTCTTAGATGGCTACAGCGAAGCATCTGGAAGAAAGAAAACCTGTCACTTTACAATTAAAATGGAACCCTTGATCTCAATTGGCTAAGGATATCCTTCCTTATTGTCTGTGGCCTCTCTTTCATCCCCAAGTGCATGAGGGTGCGATAAGGTCCTGGGCCTCCCCACAGCCCCCTGAGAAAGGAAATGACACGTTCACAATCAGATGAGGATGGACACATGCCTGTGAAATGATGAAACAACATGGTGACACAACCCACAACGATGACACAAGATCCACCTATCCCAGAGAGATCAGAGCAGAATTCTTAGAGCTAGCCTGGAGTACTTCTAACCATAGCCTATAGTATTGAACATTCAGTTAGGGCTAGGTGTCAGTTAGGGCTAGGCTAGGTTTGCTGTTCCATCTGTCTCTCTGTTCCTACAAAATTCTCTTGTTCTTCCTCCTACTGACAGCACTCAGTGAGCTTGAACAACAGGGCTTTGGTTGGAAGTATCCCAGATCTGAGGTACATTTCAATCTATAAAAGGGTTTACATACTTTATTTTTTTCAGCAGACTTGCTTAATGTTTTTTAACAAATGAAAATGTGCTGACAGAGTGACGGGTTGTTCTCCTTTGATTT
This sequence comes from Tenualosa thibaudeaui, assembly GCA_027481765.1. Taxonomy (NCBI): domain Eukaryota; kingdom Metazoa; phylum Chordata; class Actinopteri; order Clupeiformes; family Clupeidae; genus Tenualosa; species Tenualosa thibaudeaui. The sequence continues at coordinate 27,435,825 of JAIFZK010000007.1, forward strand.
GTTAGCTAACAAATAATAACTGACATTGATGATAATATTTCTATATATCTATATCCTCCTTTCCTTGCTTGAATGAGTAGTCAAACTCCGCCAGGATGACCGTGTTGTAACTGGTCACTAGAGGACATGAGGTATAGCCACTGTACTACAAACACAACAAAGCAAGAAACAGAAGTCTTAATAGAATTAATTTAATCAAATTCCGATCCCTGAAATAGCACAAACAGACTGGTGCTGATGTGAAGTACAGACCCCTTCACTCAGCAAAGTGATTTGTACAGGAGCTAAAGCTATGATGAAGAGTTACCCAGTTAGCAAAGTGATTTAACCAAACTAAAGCTATGAAGGCCTCATCATGTAATCAGCTATGCAGATGCAGTATGCAGATGTCTGCATACTGCATCTTTACAAATGTACAAAAGTACAAAGTACTTGTACAAAAGCACAAGAGTTTGAACAACCCCAGCAAGAAAACATGCCTTTTACATCATTTCGTTTAGATGCAAAATATTACACATTTTACAAGAAACAAATGTTGATCCTACCTTGCTGTGTTGAGGGAAACTGCATGCTATCTTTTGGAAATCAAAGCCATGAATGTGTGTTCAGCAGTGAAATGTTATCATCTTTAATCAAAAGCCTCACCTTTTTATCAGGCTTGTTGTTCTTCATGACTCTCGTGAGAGTCCTGTCCAGGACACCAGACTGAGCAGCTGTAAAACAGGTCGAACACCTTCAGTCCACAAATTAGTCTCTGGCTGCCAATAGCCTACTGCTCCACAGAGATGACCCAGCAGATACCCAGCCCTGGACACCCTGGAATAACACAGGGATAGTAAGACTATAAGACTATGTGGGCTAGTAGGCTATGAGAGTCTATAGGCTAGTAGGCTATGTGAGTCTATAGGCTAGTAGGCTATGTGAGTCTATAGGCTAGTGAGCTTTGTGAGTCTATAGGCTAGTAGGCCATATGAGTCTATAGGCTAGTGGGCTATGTGAGTCTATAGGCTAGTAGGCCATATGAGTCTATAGGCTAGAAGGCTATGTGAGTCTATAGGCTAGTGGGCTATGTGAGTCTATAGGCGTAAGCGTAAACACTAATCACACTAGAGAACTGCACAGGAATTTTTTTTCTGACCATTACCGCCTGCACCCGCAACGTGTGTGCAACATGTCCAATAGAGATGCATTTATACCTGCACAGTAATTGTGATGCATTTATACCCACACAGTAATAGAGATGCATTTATACCCACACAGTAATAGAGATGCATTTATACCCACACAGTAATAGAGATGCATTGATACCCACACAGTAATAGAGATGCATTGATACCCACACAGTAATAGAGATGCATTGATACCCACACAGTAATAGAGATGCATTGATACCCGCACGCATTTAAATATAACTTTGTTTTGCACCATCACACAGCACAGAAAATAGACTGCTTTGCAAAAACACAATATGATAAACATGTCAATTGTTTGTCAGATGTCGCAGATATTCTGCTCTGCCTACATCACCATCATCAGGCCTCTATGTAGAATAACCTAAATAACAAATGGCAATGAGAGGCTGAGTGGCTCAAACAGTAATAGTAGTAATAGTAGTAATAGCATAGCTTAAAATAAACAAAGTTAATGAATGAATTTAACAAATGAATCACTTGCCAATACTGCTATGGAGGAAGAGAATGTTGCTGACCAACTGCGGCCCCAATCTTGTGCGTCTTTCTTCCAAGATGCACCCACACTAAACACTAAACGGTACACAGCTTGTTTAATGTTCTTCTCTACTTCATTGGTTGGCTGAGATCCTGTAGAAGTTAGGTTAGCCTGCATTGCTATTCCGCACAAACCTGTGTGTTTTTTTAGCTCCCTGTTCCCACCCGCAGCCAAGCTCAAACTGCCCGTTCCCGCAAGACTTGCGTTGGGTCCCACGGGACCCAGCAGGACCCAATCCCAAAGCAGACCTCTAAATCACACTCATTACACTGCCCAGCTGGCCTGTAGTCTGGTCTGACTCACCCACTGCAGCTGCTGTTTTTGCTGTTGACAGGTTGGTGCAGTCTCCGATGCCGAAGACGTTGGGGTAGACATTGTGCTGAAGGGTCTCCTTGTTGAGGTTGAGCCAGCCGGCCTCGTCAGCCAGCGGAGAGCCCTTCAGGACATCAGGGGGACCCATTGGGGGTGTCACATGCAGCATCTCATACTACAGACACACACACACACCACAGCTAGAGGTCATTAGAGGTCATAGAATCTATACTATAAGGTTTAATACAGGAACATATCGCACAGGTAGTCACTGGAGACCCATACATTAAGGGTCTAAACAGATTAACGCACAGCACAGACGTCATTATGTTATAAAATATATAATAATGTTGATGCACAGAACACTACTGTACTTTACTGTACTCTACTTAACTCTACTGAACTCTACTGTACCCTACTGTACTCTACTGAACTCTACTGTACTTTACTGTACCCTACTGAACTCTATTGTACCCTACTGAACTCTATTGTACCCTACTGAACTCTACTGTACCCTACTGAACTCTATTGTACCCTACTGAACTCTACTGTACCCTGCTGTACCCTACTGTACTGTATTGTACCCTACTGTACTCTACTGTACCCTACTGTACCCTACTGTACCCTACTGTACTCTACTGTACTGTGGCCTTACTGTACCCTACTGTACTCTACTGTTATAATGTATGTAATAATGTTGACACACAGCACAGACGTCATTATGTTATAATGTATGTAATAATGTTGACGCACAGCACAGATATCACTTTCTGGATCCCCAAACTGTAGGAACCAATCACAACCCCTTATCCGCCATAACTGTAGGAACCAATCACAACCCCTTATCCGCCATAAGGTGGGCTATCCATTACATGATGAGGCCTTCAGCACAACCAGTGATGGCACCAGCCTTTGTTAAACCATGTGGACACATAACATAGTTTCCTTCAGACTGAATGAACTGCGTTTAAAAGCTCATTTAGAACGCGGCTATGTTTGGTGCATTTTCACAGGCTTTATAAGCATTTAATGGACCAATTTGAACCCATTCACACTGGAAATTAGGACTGAATGAGTTGACTCCAGATCTACTGTCAATCTCAACTAAGATTTGAGAAGTACATTGGGTTTACCCACAGCTAGTAAAGTTCAACTGACCAAATATGTCTTTTTTTATTATTTATGGGAATATAAGGTCCAGACATATCTCTTATCCCTTTTTATTAGAGAGCATTACCTTCTCACAAAGTCTGATTCTAAAACAGGTGTATGTATCAAATTTATGACATAGTGAAGGCCTGTAATGTCATAGGTTTTGTCTTTCATAAATCTCAGTAAATAACAAAATATGTCTCTAAATCACACACACCCATTTCTGTGAGATGTTTGCTGAGAATCACTGTTGTACTTTTCCTGTTTGACCCCTGGCAGTAGGGTTGGCCACGGATCTGCCCAAGTTTTCTTATTGTACAAACTACCACAAGGGAGTTTTTCCTTGCCCCTGTTGCTCTTGGGTGCTCCTTGCTGTAAAGACAAATATAATATAATTAAATTGAATTGAATGACCTCTCTTGGCTCCACTATGGCAACATTCCCGGCTCCAACCTTCTGTTTCATGCGGGACTCATCGTAACACCTCCACTTCCTCCCCCGAGCACCAGAACCTTGACATGCTCCTTGGATGCGGCTGGACTGGTGGTGTGGAGGTACTGGGAGCGGGTCCACTGGCTTATGTGCATCCAAATCTAGTGATTTGTTTTTCTCAACGTTTCTTAAAGTTACCATACTTTGGCGGAGGCTAGTTGGCCAAACAAACTTTCTCTCCCAAGTCTTTATTTACAGGTTTCCAGAAGCCTTTTTCTTTGATGAGTCATTAAGCTACAGAGAAGCTAACGCCCTTTTGACTGATGTAACGTTTAATGTAATCATTATTGAACCACAACTTAACTAACATGTGAAAATAAAACAGCACAATTTTCTGTGTTTTTATTCGGGTGGCTATGATGTAAGTCCAGACGTGTCGAAGGTTACTTGTCCTGACACGCCTATGCCCTGGTGTTCTGCTAGTCATAGCCCAATATTCCAACACCCCAAAATGGTCCTGTCGAGCAATGTTTATGTTTAATATTTAGATTCTTTAAACCTCACTTCAAATTCCCCAAGATTCCCTACCTTGTCATTTGTCTAGTAGTTCATTCAATACTTTCCGACACTTGCTCATACTGACATATCTGTAGTTTGAGCAGGCAGACAGATAAAGTGTGCAGAGTTCAGTGTCTACATTTGGCACTGGTAGTAGCCTACACCACCCAATGACTTATATGTACCCTATACAATAATATGTACCCTGGTCTGAATTGGCAGAGCAACAAAAAGCTGCGCAATAAATAAAATCCACAACCCAGCAAAGACACCGTGAAACTGGTCTGGAATCTGGATCATATCGCTTCCGACAAAGACTTCAGGACTTATATTTGAGACTCATGTAAAGGAAGAGAATCCTGACGTAGGTGGTTAGATGTAGGCCCATCTCAACACTGAAGTTTGAAGTTTAGTCCGCGAAAGGCTAACATAGGTTCCTGCTAACTAAAGAAACATTGCAGCCTCCTTAGCTGTAATTAGAGCCGATGTGGGGCGGCGTCTCAGACTCGATAACTGGCCACTGCAGTGCTATGCAGCTGGGAGAAATGAAGTGGCTTCATGGCTCAGTGTGCCCCTCATTCACAGCGCACGGCCTCATCTTATTGGGTTGTCTAAATTATAGGCCCACTGTGTTAAAATCCATCTTGGAAAAGGAGATGAGGATCTCTAGTAATTCTCAGGTTTTTACCAAGTTATCAGATAGTTGCAATCATTCAGCAATAACCATGGGCATTCCTCTTCAGTCAAGGTTCTGGTACCTTTATCATATAGAAATGTTTCCCTGGTTGACTTTTGACCTTTTCATTCCAAAATCATAAGGCCAGGTTATATCAGTTTAATTTCCTCTCAAGCCAACTGTTTGCCACACAATTCATCACAAGGCAATACATGCGTGTGGACTTGGTCCAAATCTCCATTCATTCACAAATGACAAGATTCAGGAGGAGCAGCAATGTGTAGGCTTATGTGCTTATGCGTATAAGGGAATTTCCAACCACGACTGTGGAAAACCATGTTATAGGACTGCCAGAGGCAGCTATTTGGGCTCAGTGGTGGTCATGACTAGGCTATATAATCTTAGATGGTTGTTCCAGGATTATTTCCGATTTGTGTCGTTCGGAGTAATAGCGAATTGACCTAGGAGAAACGTTGCCTACAGACCGATATTCTCAAGAAACCTGATTCATAGTGTTCAGCTTGCTTCCGCAGCTGTGTGGGAGAGCGAGCAGGCGCGTAAGCGAGTGTAAGATAGAGAGAGAGAGAGAGAGAGCGGGGGGGAGGCAGATAGATTCTACAAGCATGGACCTGCGTTAACTCTTGTGCTGGGAAAGCAAGCAGCTCCGCCCTGTATCGTAGAATTGGTGTCTGCTATGAATGGAGCGTAATTTTGGTGAGTGATGGACAATTCTACTAATTTATTATTTATTTAAGCACCATCGTATCATCATCACAATCGTAGTCGTATCATCATCACAATCACAAGCTCTTCTAGAACATGTTATGTGTGTGACACCGCGGAGTTCACCTTTTTGCGCAACGGCAGCAGTCATAACGTTGTCTGGATTTCCCACCTCAACGATCGAGCTTGGAGAAACAGATCCCGAACTACAGATTTCGTCGTTCGTTTGTACACAGTAAGTGATCTGTCACGAAATTCAACATCTATTATTTCGAGGTGTTTAAGTTCATGTACTCAATGAGTTTCTACGAGAATTTTGTGTCATGATTTTTGTGTTTCTGTAACTGATTTGAAATCATGTCATTTGGTCATGTTAAAAACTAAATCAATTAGGTATTTAGAAATAAGCCATAAGTGTTTTGACATTTATTTTTGGCATGTTAGGCTCCTGTGAACCAAAATAATTGAGAGTAAGAGAAGTGTCTTTATTCACCCTCCTGTCTGCCTGTTTACCTGTTTACATGGTGCTGACATCAGCATCTTCCCCGGACCTGCAGTGTAGCGACCGAGAAGGGGAGTGGTGCTGCGTTGGCCCCTGGGGGCCCAGAGCCCCATGTGGTTCTCATTAAGAAAAACCGGATGGGCTCAGCAGATACAAACACCCCAACTATTACTGCACAAATACACACACACACACACTGGGATATACACATACACTCTTAAGTACTGCTACACTAACACACACACACACACTCTGGGATACAGACACATACTCATGGTCATGTTGGAATACGCATGTTCTAACTATCCACACTAAAACACATGTTCTAACTACAGTACTATCCACACTAAACACACACTCACTGTGGGATACACAGAGACTCTTAAGTACTGCTACACTAACACACTCACTGTGGAGAACACACACGCTTAAACTGAACAGTGATGGGGAGGCTACACCATGTAACAATAACTTCCAGTTTAACCAATGGAACTGGAGAACTGCCGAAGATGCCACAGTGCAATGAACATTCTAGAAAATAGACCAGTCTTCTAATATTTTCACGTTACTTGACTTCTGTAATGTACCCACTGTAGCCTTAGAGTAACACACACACACACACACACACACACACACACACACACACTGCTACACTGTGGGAGCAGAATGTACAGACTGTGGGACACGCATCTCTTACAGTAAAGGCGATTACATGGCACCTCCTGTTTCTGCCTGCATATGTGTGTGTGTGTTTATCTCACTTTGGCCTGCTCTTCATCTCAGCGTCTTGTTGTCTGTGTTGAGTCTAGGTGGTCTGTGGCTTGGCCTGGAAACAGGAAAAAATCCCTTCAAAGGACAAATTTGTGGTGAGACTTCTGTCCTCATGAGGAGCTAACCTGGTGTTGTCTCTCTGTGTGTGTGTGTTGGTGTGTACAGATGAATCCTTGACAGCACCAGGAGCCTCCCTGATGTTATGGCCAGTGGGAAGAGAGACGTGTGTTTTGGTAAGAGTGTGCCATTTACCTTGGACAAAGATGGATAAATGATGTCAATTTTGGAGTTTTGTTTGAGATGCAGGAATTTACCTCTCCTGTGTTTAGAGATACAGAAAATCACGCTGCGTATGGAATACATTAAGGGAGCTGTTGGTAGGAAGAAAAACAAGAACATTCGGTCCAGTTAGGCCTGAATTTTGACAGTAATTAATAAGGACTGAACTATGACTAACTAATGAGGACTGAACAGTGACTGTAATTAATAAGGACTGAACTATGACTAACTAATGAGGACTGAACAGTGACTGTAATTAATAAGGACTGAACTATGAATAACTAATGAGGACTGAACAGTGACTGTAATTAATGAGGACTGAACTATGACTAACTAATGAGGACTGAACAGTGACTGTAATTAATGAGGACTGAACTATGACTAACTAATGAGGACTGAACAGTGACTGTAATTAATGAGGACTGAACAGTGACTGTAATTAATGAGAACTGAACAGTGACTGTAATTAATGAGGACTGAACAGTGACTGTAATTAATGAGGACTGAACAGTGACTGTAATTAATGAGGACTGAACAGTGACTGTAACAACCAACTAAGGACAATGAGGCTTCCAGTTTCAGTTTCTTGTGTTCAAATTAGTTTCTGATTTGGTCTCTGTTGTTCCGAATTGTCTTGTTCTTCTTTCTACCATCAACACTCAGTGAGCTCGTGTAACAGAGATATGGTTTTATTTTTGCCTGACTTTTCCTTTAAGAAAGCAAAATATACATAGCCCAAAGCCACTAAAATATACATAGCCCAGTGCCACTAAAATATACATAGCCCATAGCCCAATTCCAATAAAGGGGACAAAGTCACATCAAAACCTCTTGGTCACATTAAGTCCCTGTGAAGGGCTCACAGCCTCACACACACACACACACACACACACACACACACAGACACACAGAAAGTGCATGTAAACACCTTCTTTTGTGATCCACACACAGCTCCTTTGTGAGTCAGTGTGCTGGAAGTGTGAGATAAAGTCAAAGGTCTGCCATCATTACGTGTGTGCGTGTGATTTACAGTCTTGCCCATCTGTGCATGCATGTGTGTATGTGTGTGTAAGTGCCAGCTTGTGTGTGTGTGTGTGTGTTTGTGAGTCATGTTTTTCCTTGTACATATGTGTACCAGCTCTGAGGACTGGTGTCTCTGCGGCAGCGTGTGTGTATTTGTGTGTGTATTTGTGTGTGTATTTGTGTGTGTGTTTGTGTGTAGTAGGGCTGAGCAATTAATTGAAAAATTAATCGAACGGACAGCCGTAACCGTTAATTGACAGTGATCAAACACATGACTACTAATTGTAGTTGTTCATTATTACTGTTGATATAGGGGTTCATGTGCAGTTACTTGAAAGCACACTACCACATGTGAGTTTGCCCAGTCCAGTCAATTAAAGATGATTTTGCTTGAAGTTCTATGGCTCAGTCCTAATGGTGATAACACTAAGTCCAGGGGCTCAGAGCTCCTGGGAGTGGAGTTCTGTTTGAGTCAACCTGCAGTAACTGGTTATTAAGTTACAGACTGCTGGGAGAGTGACGTGTGTATTGCCAGGCTCTCTCCCTCCCTCCCTCCCTCTCTCTTTTTCTCTCTCTCTCTCTCTCTCTCTCTCTCTCTCTCTCTATCTATCTATCCCTCCTTCCATCTCTCTCTCTCTCTTGCTGTGAGGTGAGAGCTGATCTCTCCTGCTCCACACCTTTAAAGGAAGAGCACCATCCCACCTCTCCCCGTGGTGCATATGGTGCCACTGGGCTGTGTGGAGCCGAGAGCATGGCGGTGGTGAAGGTGTCGCCAGCAGGTAAACTGTCTCTGTTGTCCCTGGTAACATGGGAGCCTCCCAGATTAGAGGAGTCTGTACGCAGTGTGTTTCTCTCAGGTGAAGTCGTTAAGGAGAGGAGGAGAGCCCCTCTCAGTACTGCCCAGCTCAGCCTGAGGCCCTGTGGCCCCTCTTCAGTGTGGGGACAGTAGTCTGACTCCTGCACGCTTGTGTAGGAGTGGAGTGTGTAGTGTGTTTAGGAGTGGAGTGTGTAGTGTGTTTAGGAGTGGAGTGTGTAGTGTGTTTTGGAGTGGAGTGTATAGTGCTAAGTGGTGCAGTCACTCCTAGCTGTGGGCAGGACATGGAGTGAAGTTTGAAGAGCAGTCAAAGAAGCGTTTACCCTTCCTCTGAGTCGTTTGACTGTGTTTGGAGCTTAAGGTCTTCTCCTGGAGCAGCTATTTCAGATGGCATCAGCCCTTGTATCTATTTAGCCTGGCTGGCCAGGTGTGTGTGTGTGTGTCTATTTAGCCTGGCTGACCAGATGCGTAAACACCACACAGAGCGCTGAAGGCCCTTCAATTATTAATCTGTGAGTGGTGTTGGATTGCTCTCAGCTAGTCTCTGCTTGCATTGTGGCCATCTTTAGCCTCTTCCTTTTTGGGGTTAACTGTTACCTCTCAGTTAGGAATGATTACTCGGTGTGTGTATGTGTGTGTGTATGTGTGTATGAGAGTGTGTGAGTGAGTGCAGACTTGTGTGATTCACCTCATGTGATGTGTGTGAAGTGTCTGGGAATGTTGAGTGTTGAGTGTACGTGTTTACGTCTACACAGTAATTACATCACTTCCATCTCAAATACTCTAATGCCCCACAGCCCCACATCTCTGGTGCCAATGCAGCCTAGTAGTACACATCATCACACTCACATTCACACACACGCACACCCATACACAGACACACACACACATGCACACACACACACACACACACACACACACATACATCCCATACTGACACCATCATTCATCATTTTCCCTGATTCGGAGTCTACTGTGCGTGTGCATTTGTGTGTATGTGTGTGTGTTTGTGTAGGGCAATTTTCTCCCCTTACAGAAAGACATGTGAAGACAGCTCCCAGCTACATTCCATTGCAGACACACACACACACAGAGCAGACACACACACACACACACACACACACACACTCATGCTCTATTTACACAAAAGAGCAGCGAAGGGCTGAAAAATGATCTATGAGACAGAAGTTAAATCACACAGATGGGAGATGAAAGACAGATGGGGTTACTATTTTCTGTCCTTCGTAACAGAAGGGGTTACTATGGTTACTATTCCCCACTATCTGTAACAGAAGGGGGGTACTATTGTTACTGTTCTCTACTATCTGTAACAGAAGGAGTAACTATGGTAACCGTTCTCCGCTCTCTGTAACAGAAGGTGTTACTATGGTAACTCTTCTCCACTATCTGTAACAGAAGGGGTTACCATGGTAACTGTTCTCCACTCTCTGTAACAGAAGGGGTTGCTATGGTTACTCTCTGCTCTCTGTAGCAGAAGGGGTTGCTATGGTTACTCTCTGCTCTCTGTAGCAGAAGGGGTTACTATGGTAACTGTTCTCTGCTATTTGTACATGTTCTGTACGCTATAACACCATGTCCTAAATGCAAGCGACTGAGAATGTCTAAACAGTTATGAATGCATGTCATTACTTATGAAGCACTATGAATGCATTATAACCCTTTATTTATGTATTATAACCCTCTATGAGTGCTGGGCTTGTAGGGAGTCTCCACGACAACCTGACGGTCACTTGCAGTTAGGACACGGTGAAAGTGCTCCTTCTCTGGGTCATCACGTTAGCTGATGAGCTTGGCCTGGCCAGCGTCAGGCATCTCCTATCCCCAGTGTGCGGTGAGTGAATGACCCCTGACCTCTGAGTGTGCTGCATGAGAATGACCGTGGCAGCAGGCAATGGCAACGAGATGGCTGAGGACATTAGTGCCGTGGGGAAGAGGCTGGACGCCGCGCAGGAAAGAGACCAAAAAAGGTAGATTACATCATCACATGCTGTAATCATCAGCTGATGCTCTCACCCAAAACACCCTCTTTGAGGTAACCACGGTGACAGTTGCTTTGGAGCCACACTGGGTGGAAGGCCGCCTGCAGTAGCCCAGTAGTGGCACCTCCATCCTCTGAACCCACAACCGGACCCATGCCAGCTCCTGCCCAGATGTGTGGCTTTGACTGGTGGGTTGGTGTCTAGGGTTAGGGCCAGGTCCACCAGGATGATGAGCAGGTCCACCAGGGTTAGGAGCAGTACCGCCAGCGTTAGGGTTCTACTTCCAGTGGTGTGCTTGAAATAACTGGCTGGTATAATGGCTGGCTTAAGGCAATGCATTCTGGACTTGAAATAGTATCGTTTTGGGACAATCTCATCTTAACATCCCGTAGATGTACCATATGACACTAAAACCTCATGGGATCAAAAAACATTTAAGCCAGATCAGATGCGGCTGATCTTGCCTCTTGGCTGAACTGAACAAGAGGTTGGCCAATGGCCATTGCGCTACAACCAAGACCAGACCCTTAGAAGTATCTGTGGTCTATTCTTGTCGATGTTAATAGACGTCATGTCAGCCAGCCAGTAAGCCAGCCAGCCATTTCAAACAAGCCCAATATCTCCATATCCATTATCACTTTTATTTCAATCCTTTAGTGTCTCCACAGTCTTCAGTCTTACTGGGATTTTTTAGTTGGTTGGTGATTTGTTCCGTCATGCGGTGGAACCCAGCCCTTGCCAATCCCTCGGCCCGTTCAGCATATAGGTTCCTTTTTGTAGTGCTGCTGTCTAACTTCTGATGGAAATCTGTGGATATCCGAACCGCAAGCAAATATTTTGTCTCCTCTGCCGACCGCTGCAGTTTTCTTCTCACTCGGTTTCTCTGACATTTTCCACACTCATGTTTTTCCACTTCTGACCCGGATTAACCTGGTGACGTCCATTTGTGTTGTCATGGTTCACTTAGAAAAAACAAGATTTACTTGGTTCCCATTGGAAACCAAATTTTCGATTCCCAAAGGCTCTGATTTTCGGTCGGCTTGATTTGGCCAGTACGAGATTAGGTGCTGGAACCAACACTGGCACTGACTCTCTGTTGGTCTGAAAACGCCTTTTGTGAGATTATCGGCCTGCTGGGTTACACTACAAGTACGCCTAGTTATCTCCTTCTGACGACATCTAGAACCTGTTGAATGCTCTATGTGGAATGCATTTATAACCCAAAAATGTACATTTGTCAGTATTTGATATTCAGTACATTCAGTGATTTAAGTATTTGATATGTATTTGACTTTGTTTTCAATAGGCAGTGTGCAATATGTGGCAACATGCAATGTTGTGCTCCATGTCGTGTTGTATTTGGCAGTGTTGAATATATTGAGTTGTGTTTCATGTTCTGTTGTGTTTCATGTGAATCCTTCCTGTCCTTCCTCCAGCTTGCCTCGAGGAAGAACGCTGTGTCCGAGCCAATGACCGAATTTACAATGAAAAGTTTTCCTACGCAGTGAGTATGCTACAGCTTATGTTTGGGTGTTTGTGTGTGTGTGTGTATGTATGCAGTGCTCTGGCCATGTCAATCTCTGGCTGCAGTAGGGGTGGAGTCATTAGTGCTTTATTGTCTCATCTCAACAGGACAACCGGATCAAAACCTCAAAGTACAACATCTTCACCTTCCTGCCCATCAATCTGTTTGAACAGTTCCAGCGGGTGGCCAATGCCTACTTTGTTGTGCTGCTCATACTACAGGTATGTGCCCTCAGGTGTAGCATCAGATGTACACTACAGGTATGTGCCCTCAGGTGTAGCACCAGCTGTGAACCAAAGGTAAACACAATCAGACGTAGCATCAGATGTACACTACAGGTATGTGCGCTCAGGTGTAGCATCAGATGTACACTACAGGTATGTGCCCTCAGGTGTAGCATCAGATGTACACTACAGGTATGTGCCCTCAGGTGTAGCACCAGCTGTGAACCAAAGGTAAACACAATCAGACGTAGCATCAGATGTACACTACAGGTATGTGCCCTCAGGTGTAGCACCAGCTGTGGACCAAAGGTAAACACAATCAGACGTAGCGTCAGATGTACACTACAGGTATGTGCCCTCAGGTGTAGCACCAGCTGTGGACCAAAGGTAAACACAATCAGACATAGCATCAGATGTACACTACAGGTATGTGCCCTCAGGTGTAGCACCAGCTGTGGACCAAAGGTAAACACAATCAGACATAGCATCAGATGTACACTACAGGTATGTGCCCTCAGGTGTAGCACCAGCTGTGGACCAAAGGTAAACACAATCAGACGTAGCATCAGATGTACACTACAGGTATGTGCCCTCAAGTGTAGCACCAGCTGTGGACCAAAGGTAAACACAATCAGACATAGCATCAGATGTACACTACAGGTAAACACCCTCAGGTGTAGCATGGAGACAGTTAACAGAATCAGATGCAGCCCACTGAAGAGCCTTGGGTGCAGCTTTCACCTAATGCCAGGCAGGACCTGACCCCCAGTATGATACAGACGTGGGGTCTGGGACAGAGGAAGGGAGAGTATTTCAGTAAGACAGAGACAACAGGAGTGGGAAGGAGTGTGTGTGTATGGGGAGTGTGTGTCGGGGGACTTGAGTAACGGTCTCTGGTTCCTCCGTAGCTGATCCCTGAGATCTCCTCTCTGTCCTGGTTCACCACCATTGTGCCTCTGGTGATGGTTCTGGCCATCTCCGCCATCAAAGACGCCACTGATGACTATGTGAGTTACTGCTTTTAACACTCACACTAACTCTGTGTGTGTGTGTGTGTGAGTTACTGCTTTTAACACTCACACTAACTCTGTGTGTGTGTCTCTGTGAGTCACTTCTTTTAACACTCACACTAACTCTGTGTGTGTGTCTCTGTGAGTCACTTCTTTTAACACTCACACTAACTCTGTGTGTGTGTCTCTGTGAGTCACTTCTTTTAACACTCACACTAACTCTGTGTGTGTGTGTGTGTGTGTGACTATGTGAGTTACTTCTTTTAACACTCACACTAACTCTGTGTGTGTGTGTGTGTCTCTGTGAGTCACTTCTTTTAACACTCACACTAACTCTGTGTGTGTGTCTCTGTGAGTCACTTCTTTTAACACTCACACTAACTCTGTGTGTGTGTGACTTTGTGAGTTCCTTCTTTTAACACTCACACTAACTCTGTGTGTGTGTGTGTGTGTGTGTGACTATGTGAGTTACTTCTTTTAACACTCACACTAACTCTGTGTGTGTGTCTCTGTGAGTTACTTCTTTTAACACTCACACTAACTCTGTGTGTGTGTCTCTGTGAGTCACTTCTTTTAACACTCACACTAACTCTGTGTGTGTGTGTGTGTCTCTGTGAGTCACTTCTTTTAACACTCACACTAACTCTGTGTGTGTGACTATGTGAGTTACTGCTTTTAACACTCACACTAACTCTGTGTGTGTGTGTGTGTGTGTGACTATGTGAGTTACTGCTTTTAACACTCACACTAACTCTGTGTGTGTGTGTGTGTGTGTGACTATGTGAGTTACTGCTTTTAACACTCACACTAACTCTGTGTGTGTGTCTCTGTGAGTCACTTCTTTTAACACTCACACTAACTCTGTGTGTGTGTGTGTGTGTGTGACTATGTGAGTTACTTCTTTTAACACTCACACTAACTCTGTGTGTGTGTGTGTGTGTGTGACTATGTGAGTTACTGCTTTTAACACTCACACTAACTCTGTGTGTGTGTCTCTGTGAGTCACTTCTTTTAACACTCACACTAACTCTGTGTGTGTGTGTGTGTGTGTGTGTGACTATGTGAGTTACTTCTTTTAACACTCACAGTAACTCTGTGTGTGTGTGCATGTGTGTGTGTGTCTCTGTGAGTTACTTCTTTTAACACTCACACTAACTCTGTGTGTGTGTCTCTCTGTGAGTTACTTCTTTTAACACTCACACTAACTCTGTGTGTGTGTGTCTCTGTGAGTTACTTCTTTTAACACTCACATTAACTCTGTGTGTGTGTTTGTGTCTCTGTGAGTTACTTCTTTTAACACTCACACTAACTCTGTGTGTGTGTGTGTGTCTCTGTGAGTTACTTCTTTTAACACTCACACTAACTCTGTATGTGTGTGTGTGTGTGTGTGTGTCTGTGAGTTACTTCTTTTAACATTCACACTAGTTAACTCTGACTATGAGTAGTAGTCAGACTACTACTTTGTCTGTCACCATGTTTGCCAGTGTGTGTGTGCTGATGTGTGTGTAAAACTGTGAGATGAGCCTAATAGGCAGTAACTTTGTGTGTGTGTGTGTGTGTGTGTGTGTATGTGTGTGTGTGTGTGTATGTGTGTGTGTGTGTGTGTGTGTGTGTGTGTGTGTGTGTAAATGTCATTGTTGTGTTCTGGGTTGCAGTTTCGCCACAAGAGTGACCAGCAGGTCAACAACCGACAGTCTCAGGTCCTCATCCGGGGGAAGTCAGTACCTCTCCTCTCCTCCCCTCTCTTCTCCTCTCCTCCTCTCCCCTCTCCTCTCCTCTTCTCCTGTCCTCTCTTCTCCTCTCTCCTCTTCTCTTCTCTTCTCTTCTCTCCTCTCCTCTTCTCCTCTCCTTTCTTCTCTTCTCTCTTCTTCTCTCCTCTTCTCTTCTCCTCTCTTCTCTTTTCTCTCCTCTCCTCCTCTCTTCTCTTCTCTTCTCTTTTCTCTCCTCTCCTCTCCTCTCCTCTTCTCTCCTCTACTTTCCTCTTCCCTTGTTCTCTTTTGTTCACTCCTTCTCTTCTTTTGCCTATCCTTTTCTTCTATTTTTCTCTCTCTCTTGTCTTCTATGTCCTTTCCTTTTCTTCTTCTCTTCTTCTCTCTCTCATCTGTCCATTGTGGTTGATTTTTATCTTGCTCTATAAATCCTTCACCTGAGTGAGGATACAGGAGCCTTTCTCACAGTGTTTGTGTGTGTATGTGTGTGTGTGAGTGTGAGTGTGTGTGTGTGTGCGTGTGCGTGTGTGTGAGTGTGAGTGTGTGTGTGTGTGCGTGTGCGTGTGCGTGTGCGAGTGTGTGTGTGTGTGTGTGTGAGTGTGTGTGTGTGTGTGTGTGTGTGTGGATGTACATATGTGTGTTTCAGGCTGCAGAATGAGAAGTGGATGAATGTCCGTGTGGGAGACATTATCAAGCTGGAGAATAATCAGTTTGTCTCTGTAAGTTCATTCCACTGTAAGGGAAAAAGGGCTGTGTGTGTATTTGTGTGTGTGTATGTGTGCGTGTGTGTGTATCTGTGTGTGTGTGTACATATGTGTGTGTGTGTATGTGGGTGCGTGAGCGTATGTGTGTTTGCGTGTGCGCATATGTGTTTGTGTGTGGATATGTGTGTGTGTGTGTTGGGGGGGGTTTATGAATCACGTAGTGAGTTTGTGGAGACCCCCATGCTACAAATTCAGCCCTCTTTTTGTGTGTGTGTATGTGCATGAATGTGTGTGTATGTGTGTGTGTGCATGAATGTGTGTGTGTGTGTGCATGAATGTGTGTGCGTGTGAAGTGTGAAGTGTGTGTGTGTGTGTGTGTGTGCATGAATGTGTGTGTGTGTGTGTGTGTGTGGGTGCATGAATGTGTGTGTGTGTGTGGGTATGTGCATGAATGTGTGTGTGTGTGCATGAATGTGTGTGTGTGTGTGTGTGTAGGTGTTGGGGGTGTCCTCTTATATAAGGGTCTCCCATGGTGCACCCTGTGATTGATTATCCTTGTCTATTTCTCTCTCCCCCTCTCACTCTCTTCTTCTCCCTCATCCTTCCTCCTCCTCCTCTCTCTCTACCTTCACTCTGCTCTTCACTCTTCTCTTTTGCACACATCCACACAATCCACATTCTTCTGTTCACTCTCTCTCTCCCTCTCTTCTCCCAGGCTGACCTGCTCCTTCTCTCCAGCAGTGAGCCTTATGGTCTGTGTTACATTGAGACCGCAGAGCTGGACGGGTAAGAGTCTGGGGACACAGGAGGAGAATATAAGGGCCCTCGATAGACTTGTGTACTTAGGATTCAAGGGCCCTCACTAGACCACTAGTATACTTATATGAGGGTACTCACTAGACAGTATACTTAGGATATACAATATATTCAACATGGGTTTCTAGACAGTATACTGTACACTTAATATATATCCCATGTCATAAGAGATCCATGATATTGACTGACACACGTGTTCTTGGTCATGTGACTTCTCCACACAGGGAATCCAATCTAAAAGTCCGGCAGGCCTTGACTGTAACGTCGGACCTGGCAGCAGATATCACCAAACTGGCCCAGTTTGATGGTAACTCCTGTTTGATGGTTACTCTTGTCTTGTGCTCATCAAAGTATATGTGTGTGTGTGTGTGTGTGCCAAGCGCTTGGTTCAGTAATGAGTTTTGAGAGATGGCACGGCACCTGGGTAGAGGTTTTGAGAGTGGGCAGGGTGCCACATTCTGCCAGGGCAGGCAGTGTCTGAAGCATCAGCAGGGAAATGTGTGTGACACTCGACATTCTCTCTGGCTGTGACTAGTCATGCCTTTTCCTCACCTATGCATAGTGGTATCATTCTCTCTGGCTGTGACTAGTCATGACCCCAAATTGCTCTAGGGGAGACTGGCCCTGAAAGAACTGATAGTTGACAAATGTAAATGCATAAATGTAAATGTAAATTTATGATAGTCAGTGATGCTACTGTATGCTTCTGGTTAGGACAGTATAGTCTGAGGTTGTCTCTGTGATGTGTAGTCTAGTCTATCAGGTGTGAGGAGCCTCAGCAGGGACTGAGAGCTCCTGTCCTTTGGTGTGGGTGATGTCTTAAGACTGATGGCAGATCAGTGGTCAGGCTAACAGCAGTCTGTCCCTCCTTCCTCCTCAGGTGAGGTGGTGTGTGAGCCCCCCAATAACAAGCTGGACCGCTTCACAGGGACGCTGTGCTGGCGTGGGAACAAACACTCACTGGACAACCAACGCATGCTGCTTAGGGGGTGTGTGCTCAGAAACACAGACTGGTGCTTTGGCCTGGTAGTGTTCGCCGGTAGGTCTGAACACACACACACACACCACACACACACACACTCACTCACATACACACACACACACACACACACACTTACTCACACACATACACAGTCACTCACTCACACACACACACACACACACACACACCACACACACACACTCACTCACATACACACACACACACACTTACTCACACACATACACACTCACACACACACACACACACACACACACACACTCACTCACTCACATACACACACACACACACACACTTACTCACACACATACACACTCACTCACTCACACACACACACACACACACACTCACTCACTCACACACACACACTCACACTCACACACACACACACTACACACACACACTCACTCACATACACACACACACACACCACACACTCACTCACATACACACACACTCACTCACTCACACACACATGCACACACACACACATACACACACATTTCCACACACACACAACACACCCTGCACCATGTGTGTGTGAGTACTGTATACTCTGTGTGTGTGTGTGTATACTGTATACTGAATGTGTGTGTGTGCGTGTGTGAGTGTGTGTACTGTATACAGTATGTGTGTTGTGTGTGTGTATGTGACTAAAGACCTCTGCCCCCTCTTCTCCCACTCAGGACTGCAGACTAAGTTGATGCAGAACTGTGGGAAAAGCACCTTTAAGAGGACCAGCATAGACAAACTCATGAACACGCTGGTGCTCTGGGTGAGTGTGTGTG
The DNA here is from genome assembly GCA_027481765.1 of Tenualosa thibaudeaui. Lineage (NCBI taxonomy): Eukaryota > Metazoa > Chordata > Actinopteri > Clupeiformes > Clupeidae > Tenualosa > Tenualosa thibaudeaui. The sequence goes on from JAIFZK010000007.1 coordinate 27,454,571, forward strand.
TAAGTGTGTGTGTGTGTGTGTGTGTGTGTGTGTGTGTGTGTGTGTGTGTGTGTGTGTGTGTGTTGATGCAGAACTGTGGGAAAAGCATCTTCAAGAGGACCAGCATAGACAAACTCATGAACACGCTGGTGCTCTGGGTGAGTGTGTGTGTAAGTGTGTGTGTGTGTGTGTTGATACAGAACTGTGGGAAAAGCACCTTCAAGAGGACCAGCATAGACAAACTCATGAACACGCTGGTGCTCTGGGTGAGTGTGTGTGTGTGTGTGTGTGTGTGTGTGTGCGCTGATGCAGAACTGTTGGAAAAGCACCTTTAAGAGGACCAGGATAGACAAACTCATGAACACGCTGGTGCTCTGGGTGAGTGTGTGTGTGTGTGTGTGTATGTGTGTGTGTGTGTGTGTGTGTGTGTGTGTGTGTGTGTGTGTGTGTG
>JAIFZK010000007.1:27460000-27495000 GCA_027481765.1 Tenualosa thibaudeaui
CACACACACACACACACACACACACACACACACACACACACACACACACACACACACACACACACACACACACACACACACACACACACACACACACACACACACACACACACACACACACACACACACACACACACACACACACACACACACACACACACACACACACACACACACACACACACACACACACACACACACACACACACACACACACACACACACACACACACACACACACACACACACACACACACACACACACACACACACACACACACACACACACACACACACACACACACACACACACACACACACACACACACACACACACACACACACACACACACACACACACACACACACACACACACACACACACTCACACACACACACACACACACACACACACACACACACACACACACACACACACACACACACACACACACACACACACACACACACACACACACACACACACACACACACACACACACACACACACACACACACACACACACACACACACACACACACACACACACACACACACACACACACACACACACACACACACACACACACACACTCACACACACACACACACACACACACACACACACACTCACACACACACACACACACACACACACACACACACACACACTCACACACACACACACACACACACACACACACACACACATACACACACACGCACACACACCTCACTGTTGTATCTCTGTCTGTAGGAGAGCTGGTGTATCAGGCCCAGTCACACACACTCACACACTCACACATACACACATACTCACACTTACACACACACACACACACCTCACTGTTGTATCTGTCTGTAGGAGAGCTGGTGTATCAGGCCCAGGCACTCACACTCACACACTCACACACACACACACACACACACACACACACACACACCTCACTGTTGTATCTCTGTCTGTAGGAGAGCTGGTGTATCAGGCCCAGTCACACACACACACACACACTCACACACACACACACTCACACACACACACACACTCACACACACACACACACACACACACACACACACACTCACACTCACACACACACACACACACACACACACACACACCTCACTGTTGTATCTCTATCTGTAGGAGAGCTGGTGTATCAGGCCCAGTCACACACACACACACACATTCACACACACACACACTCACACACACACACACACTCACACACACACACACACACACTCACACACACACTCACACTCACACACAAACACACACACACACACACACACACACACACACCTCACTGTTGTATCTCTGTCTGTAGGAGAGCTGGTGTATCAGGCCCAGTCACACACACACACACACACACACACACACACACACACACACACACCTCACTGTTGTATCTCTGTCTGTAGGAGAGCTGGTGTATCAGGCCCAGTCACACACACACACACACACTTACACACACACACTCACACACACACACACCTCACTGTTGTATCTCTGTCTGTAGGAGAGCTGGTGTATCAGGCCCAGTCACACACACACACACACACACACACACACACACACACTCACACACACACACACACACACACACACACACACACACACACACCTCACTGTTGTATCTCTGTCTGTAGGAGAGCTGGTGTATCAGGCCCAGTCACACACACACACACACACACACACACACACACACACACACACACACACACACACACACACACACACACCTCACTGTTGTATCTCTGTCTGTAGGAGAGCTGGTGTATCAGGCCCAGTCACCTGATGAGGGCGCTCTGGTCACTGCAGCACGGAACTTTGGCTTCGTGTTCCGCTCCAGAACCCCAGAGACCATCACCCTGGAGGAGATGGGACGCTCCGTCACCTACCAGCTCCTGGCCTTCCTGGATTTTAATAACGTCCGCAAGAGGATGAGCGTCATTGGTCAGTTCCCCTTGGTGAAGTTCCTCCATAGTCAGATGTGAGACTATCTCACAATTACTGCACTAGTATAAAACCTTGTTTTGTATTAGATGCTTGTTTTAAACATGCCCATGTTAGGTGCTTGTCTAATCTGTGACATGCAGTAGTTTCAGTGGTGATGTCATTTATTTGTTTAGCATGTCTATCTGTACTCATGGGAGTGGTGCATCTTTAGTCATGGGAGTCAGTGGTGCATCTTTAGTCATGGGAGCAGCTCAGCTTCCCTCCCTCTGTCTGTCTGTCTCCTAATCAATAAGAATGGATCCTCTAGCAGAGGCTTTGCCTACAGGCCCACTCACAGGATGGAGCATTTCACTGTTACAGCACTCTTGCTCTCTCCTTCTGTGTGTGTGTGTGTGTGTGTGTGTGTGTGTGTGTGTGTGTGTGTGACAGTGAGAAACCCAAAGGGTGAGATCAAGTTGTATTGCAAAGGAGCTGACACCATTGTGTTTGAGAGATTGCACCCCTCGAATGAAGACCTCGTGTATACTACCTCAGAACACCTTAACGTGAGTTAGTATACTACTTTAATCTATACTACCTCAGAACACCTTAACGTGAGTTAGTATACTACTTTAATCTATACAGCCTCAGAACACCTCAGTGAGTTAGTATACTACTTTAATCTATACTACCTCAGAACACCTTAACGTGAGTTAGTATACTACTTTAATCTATACTGCCTCAGAACACCTCAGTGAGTTAGTATACTACTTTATTCTATACTGCCTCAGAACACCTCAACGTGAGTTAGTATACTACTTTAATCTATACTGCCTCAGAACACCTCAGTGAGTTAGTATACTACTTTAATCTATACTACCTCAGAACACCTCAGTGAGTTAGTATACTACTTTAATCTATACTGCCTCAGAACACCTCAGTGAGTTAGTATACTACTTTAATCTATACTACCTCAGAACACCTCAGTGAGTTAGTATACTACTTTAATCTATACTGCCTCAGAACACCTCAACGTGAGTTAGTATACTACTTTAATCTATACTGCCTCAGAACACCTCAGTGAGTTAGTATACTACTTTAATCTATACTACCTCAGAACACCTCAGTGAGTTAGTATACTACTTTAATCTATACTGCCTCAGAACACCTCAACGTGAGTTAGTATACTACTTTAATCTATACTGCCTCAGAACACCTCAACGTGAGTTAGTATACTACTAGCACACATCTCTGTGGGTTAATATACTAGCTTAGTGTATGCTACCACAGAAAACCTACTGTGAGTTTCACACTCCCAGAATCCCTCTGTACAGTAATATGGTCAGGATGAAACCAGATGATTTGTTTGTCGTCTAACTGAGTGACATGAGTTTAGTCTAGTTCTATTGAATACCCCAGGAGTGTCCCAAGTCTACAGTGAATGTAGTCTGGGTCATAGTGTTCCAAGTCTAGAATCAATACTGGCCTCTTTTTCTTTTCAAAGTAGCTGCCTGTGCAGGATATGAACAGAGAGGTTTAGTGCTGTCTCTGCGTCTCCTCAGCACAGAGAGGTTTAGTGCTGTCTCTGCGTCTCCTCAGCACAGAGAGGTTTAGTGCTGTCTCTGCGTCTCCTCAGCACAGAGAGGTTTAGTGCTGTCTCTGCGTCTCCTCAGCACAGAGAGGACAGTGGGCGGGGGTTCAGTTACCTCTCAGCCTCTCATAGAAGCCTCTCTTCAAGCAGATCAAGAAAAAATGAAATGTCCATCTCTTTTTAGCTCCCTCTTTCTTTCTCTCCCTCTGTCTCTTTTTCTCTCTTTCTTTCTTCACACACACACACACACATACAACCCTTCGGTGATCACCATATCAGCTTCCTCGGAATCTCTTTTCTCCAACTCAGAAGGCCTAATCAGCCTCTGTTCTCTGTACTCAGCCCGAACACACACACACCCTGCTAAACACACACACAGTCCTGCTCTCCTCCTGGTCTTAGTTTCAAACACATGTATGTCTGCCAACACACAGACCACTCGTTTATTTGGAGCAAAACATAAAGAATAAGCAATAAAGCATCATCTGCATACGTAATCAGGAGTTTGCAGGCGAGGGCTTGCGGACTCTGGCTCTGGCCTACAAAGACGTGGATGAGGACTGGTTTGGGGAATGGCTAAAGAGGTTGCTGTGTGCCAGCACAGTGGTGGACAACAGAGAGGAGCTCCTCAACCAGCTCTATGAGGAGATGGAGCAGGACCTCATGGTGAGGGCACGCTCACACATAGACACACACACACACACACACACACACACAAACACACACACACACACACACACACATACACACACACACATACACACACACACACACACACACACACACACACACACACACACACACACACACATACACACACACACATACACACACACACACACACACACACACACACACACACACACACACACACACACACACACACACACACACACACACACACACAGTGTGTGTGTATTTGAGTGAAATATGTCTGTATCTCTGAGTATGTGTGTGTTTGAGTGAAATATGTGTATCTGAGTATGTGTGTGTATTTGAGTGAAATATGTCTGTATCTCTAAGTATGTGTGTGTGTTTGAGTGAAATATGTGTGTATCTCTGAGTATGTGTGTGTATTTGAGTGAAATATGTGTGTATCTCTGAGTATGTGTGTGTATTTGAGTGAAACGTGTGTATCTCTGAGTATGTGTGTGTATTTGAGTGAAATATGTGTGTATCTCTGAGTATGTGTGTGTATTTGAGTGAAATATGTGTGTATCTCTGAGTATGTGTGTGTATTTGAGTGAAATATGTGTGTATCTCTGAGTATGTGTGTGTATTTGAGTGAAATATGTGTGTATCTCTGAGTATGTGTGTGTATTTGAGTGAAATATGTGTGTATCTCTGAGTATGTGTGTGTATTTGAGTGAAATATGTGTGTATCTCTGAGTATGTGTGTGTATTTGAGTGAAATATGTGTGTATCTCTGAGTATGTGTGTGTATTTGAGTGAAATATGTGTGTATCTCTGAGTATGTGTGTGTATTTGAGTGAAATATGTGTGTATCTCTGAGTATGTGTGTGTGTTTGAGTAAAATCTCCCTGCTTCTCAGCTGCTGGGGGCCACAGCTGTGGAGGACAAACTGCAGGAGGGAGTCCCAGAGACCATCGCCTGCCTGAATCTGGCCAACATCAAGATCTGGGTCCTTACTGGAGACAAACTAGGTAAGTAGGAGGCTGTGTCAGTTTGTGTGTGTGTGTGTGTGTGTGTGTGTGTGTGTGTTGGGGGAGGCAGACTGGCAGCTGGAACACAGCTGGAGTTGTGCTTGCTATGCATAGTAAAGCAGAGATTGCCTTCCTATCTGAAATGAGTGACCATAAAAATGATGTCCCAATCCTGAGCTGATGAGTGTTTTGTGAGTTTTATTATGGCTGCATGACCCTGACCTTGACCTTGCGAGGAGTGGAGAGGAGTTGGGTTGGGCAGCCCTGTAACACCTCTGTGTCTGTCAGTGGTTATATCTCACTGTCCATGCAGGTGTGTCTGTCAGTGGTTATATCTCACTGTCCATGCAGGTGTGTCTGTCAGTGGTTATATCTCACTGTCCATGCAGGTGTGTCTGTCAGTGGTTATATCTCACTGTCCATGCAGGTGTGTCTGTCTAATGTTTTACTTCTGTATTTGGGCTTTGTTGTTGTTTGGGGCCTCAGAGTCAAGACAGTAGACTGGACCCACATGTGACATGATGGTGTGTGCGTGTGTGTGTGTGTTTTTGTGATTACAGAGACAGCCATGAACATCGGTTACTCCTGTAACATGCTGCGGGACGACATGAACGAGGTGTTTATCATTTCAGGACACACGTCTGTGGAGGTGGGACAGGAGCTCAGGTAGGAGGAGCCACAAACACACGGAGTAATCAGTAAACAGAAGGATGAGCTGGTGGCCAGCGGCCCCTCAGTGCAGCAGCTCTGCACAGGCCCACGGGGAAACCATGCCAACACTGGTGTTAAAAGCTGTATAACACTGTTTGGTGTTAAAAGCTGTATAACACTGTTTGGTGTTAAAAGCTGCCAACACTGTTTGGTGTTAAAAGCTGCCAACACTGTTTGGTGTTGAATTCTGAGAGACCTCAGAGATGTGTTGCCATGCCAACATACCCAGCCCTGCAGTAATGAGCTGCCCTCTTCTGCAGCACTTACCGCCACTAATGAGAACTAAGCTAACTTCCTACTCCATGCAAAGTGCACCAACACCTCATGATCCTTGCCCATGTGCACTAACCTTAAATGAACTGAATAGCAAATTGAATCAAATCATAATGGAGGCAGAAGTGTCAGCAGTCTGATACTGGTGTGTGGGGTTGTATTCAGAACTATGGGTTCTGAGTGAGTAGAAACACACTGATGTCAGCGTGGGTGTGGAGGAGGCCTTTATTCAGACATGCTCAATTATTCTGCTCAATACAGGAGGATGTTTCTGTGATTTGTGTGTGTGTGTGTGTGTGTGTATGTTGACTGGAATCTCTCCCCTCACTGTGTTGTGTGTGTGTTCATTGGAATCTCCCCCTTGCCTGTGTTTTCTTTGGGTGGGACTGTGGTGTATGTATGTGTGTGTGTATGTGTGTGTTGAGTGTTGACAGGAGTCTCACCCCTGCTGGTGTTTTGTTGTGGATGTGACTGGTGTGTGTGAGTGTGTGGATGTTGACTGGAGTCTTTCCCGTGCCTGTGTGTTTTGTTAGGATGTGACTGTGGTGTGTGTAGGGTGCGATTTGTAGGGGGGGGGGTCAACTGACGGGTCAGTCAAATGTGCAGCTTGCTCCGAAGTAAAAACTTTAGGGTCCAACACAGACAAATGCCTTCACATTGACCCTGCATTTGTAGTTGGCATTAAAACAAGCTTGGCTAAAAAACTGAATGATTAGATCTGTAAGCACGGCAAATGCCAGTTACACGCAAAATGTCTACCATTAACCTAAAAAATAATTAAACCTGTTGATTGCTTTTTTCATGATGAAAAAACAACAAAAAAAAAACATCCCCCCTCTTTTTTTGACAAATCACACCCTGATTGTGTGTATGTGTGTGTGCATGTTTGTGTGTGTGTGTGTGTTTGTCTGTTGACTGGAGACTCTCTCGTGCCTGTGTGTTTTGTAAGGGTGTGACTGTGGTGTGTGTGTGTGTGTGTGTGTTGACTGGAGTCTCTGCTCCTTGTGTGTTTTGTTAGGAGTGCCAAGGAGCGGATTCTGGGCCCCAGCTGTACCAAGTCTGTCTCGTCCATCAGTGACTCTGTGTTTGAGGAGACCATCATAGCCGAGTACGCGCTCATCATTAACGGACACAGTCTGGTACGTCCAGCGCTGCTCTCCTCAGGCCCCACACAGATTTCTCATGAAGGAGCTGCTTCAAACTAATACAGTGACTTGGCCCCTGTGATAAACTGATACAGTGACTTGGCCCCTGTGATAAACTGATACAGTGACTTGGCCCCTGTGATAAACTAATACAGTGACTTGGCCCCTGTGATAAACTGATACAGTGACTTGGCCCCTGTGATAAACTGATGCTGTGGCCCTGTGATAAAGTAGGTAAAGTGAAGAGTTGAGTCCCACCCTCAAGCTGAACCACAGGACTCTAATGCGCCCTCAGATACTGAATGCATGAATGAGTGAATGAGTGAATGTGTGAATGTGTGAATGTGGGACCTCTCTAATTTAAGGATGCACAGACAGTGAGATGGAGAAACACAGTTACAAACACAGAGGCACATCCACACATTATTGACATGTCCACACAAAGTTATTACTTTTTGACAGATAGACAGATAAATTGATTGATTGACCGATAGATAGATAGATATAGATAGAGAGTGAAACTAGTGCTAACAGTAATGCCCCCCTCCACCCTCAGGCCCATGCTTTGGAGGTGGACCTGGAGCAGGTGCTGCTGGACGTGGCGTGCCTGTGTAAGACGGTCATCTGCTGTAGGGTCACTCCACTGCAGAAGGCTCAGGTGGTTGAGCTGGTCAAAAGACACAAGCGCGCTGTTACTCTGGCCATCGGAGATGGAGCCAACGACGTCAGCATGATCAAGAGTGAGAGAGCACTCCTGTGATTGATCTAATCACACCTGTGTTACACTCATATGACACCTGTACTCTCATATCACACCTGTGTCACACTCATATCACACCTGTGTTACACTCATATCACACCTGTACGCTCATATCACACCTGTGTTACACTCATATCACACCTGTGTTACACTCATATCACACCTGTACTCTCATATCACACCTGTACACTCATATCACACCTGTGTTACACTCATATCACACCTGTACTATGCATATCACACCTGTGTTACACTCATATCACACCTGTGTTACACTCATATCACACCTGTACGCTCATATCACACCTGTGTTACACTCATATCACACCTGTGTTACACTCATATCACACCTGTGTTACACTCATATCACACCTGCACTCTCATATCACACCTGTGTTACACTCATATCACACCTGCACTCTCATATCACACCTGTGTTACACTCATATCACACCTGCACTCTCATATCACACCTGTACACTCATATCACACCTGTGTTACACTCATATCACACCTGTACTATGCATATCACACCTGTGTTACACTCATATCACACCTGTGTTACACTCATATCACACCTGTACGCTCATATCACACCTGTGTTACACTCATATCACACCTGTGTTACACTCATATCACACCTGCACTCTCATATCACACCTGTGTTACACTCATATCACACCTGTGTTACACTCATATCACACCTGCACTCTCATATCACACCTGTGTTACACTCATATCACACCTGTACACTCATATCACACCTGTACGCTCATATCACACCTGTGTTACACTAATATCACACCTGCACTCTCATATCACACCTGTACGCTCATATCACACCTGTGTTACACTCATATCACACCTGTACGCTCATATCACACCTGTGTTACACTCATATCACACCTGCACTCTCATATCACACCTGTGTTACACTCATATCACACCTGCACTCTCATATCACACCTGTGTTACACTCATATCACACCTGTGTTACGCTCATATCAGACCTGTGTTACACTCATATCACACCTGTGTCACCTCCTTATGCCTATGCTCATCTCACATTGAAGTCATGCTAAAAGCCAAAGACACTTCTGTCTTATTTCCTCATGTAGTTAAATGTTGTGGAGTATGACTCCTCATGTTCATGGAGGTGTATCACATTTCATTCCACAGTGTAAAGGTCACCGTGTGCAAAGGCCAGAGAGATCTTAGTTCATGTCCTCAAACTGATATCAGCTCTGGAGTCTTTGGGGGAAATGTATTTAATCTGAGGTTGTTGCTGCTGGTGAACTTTCTCCTGTGATGACACTGCACTGTGATGACAGTGCGGGGATATTTCCCAACAGGAAGGGCCACGCCTACCTGACCACAGACATTTGGGATGACACAATAGCAGATACAGTGACCGTTGGCCCAGTGAATACAGCCAACAACCAGCAGATCTCCATTCAGACAGCACCTTTAGCTAACCAATAGATCCCCATTCAGACAGCCCCATTAGCTAACCAATAGATCCCCATTCAGACAGCCCCATTAGCTAACCAATAGATCCCCATTCAGACAGCCCCATTAGCTAACTAATAGATCTCCATTCAGACAGCCCCATCAGCTAACCAGCAGATCCCCCTTCAGACAGGCCCATTAGCTAATAGATCTCCATTCAGACACTGCTAGTGGCAAGCCAGCTCATTCTAGCCCAGGTTCTGTCATTAAGCTGAAACAGACTGACAGATCTGTAGGGGCTCTAGACTAAAGCATAAGCCAATAACCAGCTGTGTTTCAGACAGATTCCTCCATTAGCACATAGGAGCAGCGTCCCCTGGGGCTCAATGCTGCAGTTACACCCCAGTGGCAGACAACTCTAGCCACCATCTCATTAAGCTAGCACCCCCTGGGGCTCAATGCTGCAGTAAGACCCCAGTGGCACGCAAGGAAAAGCACCATCTCTTCATTAAGCTTTAGTGCCATCCATCCCACCAACTGTGAGGCCAGAAATGAGTTGATAAATTGCTGAGTCCCACTGAGTGTTTTACAGGGGAGTGAAGTGTCTCTTTTACCCAACCAATCTTGCAGCACCAATTAGGAACTCATTGTCCTGCCACAGAAGCATCAGCATCCAAATGACTTAGTTAGTATGGCCACAAGACAATTGCAGTGTAAAATGGTGTATAAATATAATTTAATTTTATTTGTCTGTGACCATCTGTGGAAAAGAGGGAGCTTTGAGAATCTGATCACTGTGCAACAGTGAATACTTCCCTCCAGTTGCTAACCCTCCAAATGCATGCATGTCTAGATAATGTTCTCTTGCCCCAGCTTGTCTAGGTGCTGTGTTCTCTTACCCCACCCCCATGTCTGTGCTCTGTTGTCCTCTCACCCCCAGCTGCCCATATAGGTGTGGGCATCAGTGGTCAGGAGGGGATGCAGGCGGTGCTGGCGTCCGACTACTCTTTTGGTCAGTTCCGCTACCTGCAGCGCCTCCTGCTGGTACATGGCCGCTGGTCTTACCACCGCATGTGCAAGTTCCTCTGTTACTTCTTCTACAAGAACTTTGCCTTCACCCTCGTCCACTTCTGGTTCGGATTCCTCTGTGGCTTCTCTGCTCAGGTGACATAAGCAGCTCTTGGACAAATTACTCCCATATTTCACCTGTATTAACACCATCCAACTAGCCTCACATTTAACTCTTATTAACATCATTCAAACTACACACACATTTAAAAACCCTTATTAACACCATTCAATAGGATATTTCAACAGGCAGTGACAGGGTTGCGCGGTTTAAACTGAGCTCCTGTTTGGATGTGTGTGTGTGTGTGTGAGTGTGTGTGTGTGTGTGTGTGTCTCAATTCTCTCCTTCAGACTGTGTATGACCAGTGGTTTATCACACTCTACAACATTGTGTACACGTCTCTGCCAGTGCTTGCTATGGGCCTCTTTGAGCAGGTAAGCCTTCTTACGCTGTGAGTCATCACCAGTGGAACTAATAGGAATCCAACACCATCAGTCATTTAAATCTTACTAGTCACTGTAGAATCCCCTTCACTCGAGCATTTAGCTCAAACTGCTTCATTGAAGCACAATGTCAATGTAACTGCTTCATTTGAGCATAATCTCAATCTAACTGCCTAATCTGAGTGTAATCTCAATCTGTGTCCCCCGTGTCTGCAGGATGTGAATGAGCAGCTCAGCCTGCGATACCCTTCTCTGTACCGGCCCGGGCAACTCAATCTGCTCTTCAACAAGCGCAAGTTCTTCACCTGTATGCTTCATGGGGTCCTCACCTCCTTCGTCCTCTTCTTTGTGCCATACGGACTCTGCCTCTCCGCCGTCCGTGACGACGGTTCGCACATCTCAGACCAACAGGCCTTTGCCGTCACCATAGCAACCTCCCTGGTCATTGTGGTCAGTGTGCAGGTGAGGGGATTCATGTCTGACAGCTCTGAGGAGAGAGAGAGGAGAGGAGAGAGGGAGAGAGAGAGAGAGAGAGAGAGAAAGCAAACTTAACACACTGTAGCCCGTTGGTGAAGAACATGTCACATCACAACTACAAGGGAGCCATCTTAGGATGTGACTGCATATTGTTTCAGAGAGAGAGGGAGAGAGAGTTGTTTTGTTTCAGAGAGCTCTTAGTAGCTCTAAGATTATTTCAAATATGTATTATACAACTCAGGACAGTGTGATATAGTTTAAAGGCCCACCAGGCAGCCTTTTTACCTCTGGGGCTCCCTCTGCTGTTATCAGCAACAAGTACATTCTCCCCAATCCAGAATAGAGAGGAAAAGAATCATCTTCATAGTGTTATGTTGTGTAATTCAGTTTCGTTCATTTTCAGTTTTGTTTAACACCGGCTTGCCATATAAGATCCTGCAAGTGTAATAACTACTTTCAATCTACACTAGAGGAGGCCAAAGGAGCCTGCACCCCATAATGAACCATGCAGACTAATTATCAAATTGATTATGAAACTGGTAAATAAACCTAAAGTGTTGTGTGGTGTGTCTTTAATGTTTAACATCTTTATTAATGTCTGTTTTGTTCCCTTCTTGTTTCTCCACTCTGCATGGCCTTAGATTGGGCTGGACACAAACTACTGGACAGCTGTCAATCACTTCTTTGTGTGGGGTAGTGTGCTCATGTATTTTGCCATTCTGTTTGCCATGCACAGTGATGGCCTCTTCAGCAGCTTCCCCAGTCAGTTCCCCTACATTGGTAAGTGGCCTCACACCACCTGTCTCATAGTGCACCCACTCACACCACCTGTCTCATAGTGCACCCACTCACACCACCTGTCTCATAGTGCACCCACTCACACCACCTGTCTCATAGTGCACCCACTCACACCACCTGTCTCATAGTGCACCCACACTGCAGGCAGCTAGCGGCATAGCTGGACTTACACACTCACATCGTCTCTGTAGGGCAGCTAGCGGCATAGCTGGACTTACACACTCACATCGGCTCTCTAGGACAGCGAGCGGCATAGCTGGACTTACACACTCACATCGGCTCTTTAGGACAGCTAGCGGCATAGCTGGACTTACACACTCACATCGCCTCTCTAGGACAGCTAGCGGCATAGCTGGACTTACACACTCACATCGTCTCTCTAGGACAACTAGCTGTAGTGGCGTAGCTTGAGTAGCACACTTTGCTGATGTTTGTTTAATATTTAGTGTATCCCTGCTGAAGAAACAGCCTAGGCTGGTGCCTGGTTTTGGATGGTCTTAGCTGATTTTAACCAGCTCTTGCTGGTCTTGCTGGTTGGGCCACCACTTGGGCTTACTGGTATAACCATCTTAAGCTTAAGTTTAAGGCGGTCGTGCTGGTTTGACCAGCCATAAAGCTGGACTTTGCTGGATTGAAAAGTCAGTCTCCAGTTAAAATGACCAGCCTTCAACTGGTTTGAAAAACATAGTTTCAACCAGGAAACCATCATAAGCTGGTCAGACTGTTTTTTTTCAGCAGGGATGACTGGCTGTCATAAAACAGTGTGTGTGTCTTTGTCAGGTACGACACGAAACGCCCTCACACAGAAGAGTGTGTGGTTGGTTATCCTCCTCACTACAGTGGTGTGTATCATGCCCCTGCTGGCTGTGCGCTTCCTTAAGAAAGACCTGCGCCCCTCTCTCTCAGATAAGGTTAGAACACACACACACACACACACACACACATCATTATTCATGATGTATCAGTCTGGTGAGGGTGTTGCTGTGTGTTATCGGTGTGTCTGAGTTGGTTTCTGTGGTGCTGTTCGTTAAGTGTGTGTCGTGGATGGGTGGCTTTCGTGACTGACGAAAGATGCAGCGGTGGTTTCTTAGATGGGTGACCTGGGCGGCATGGGAGTTTTTTTTTATTTGTTTTTGTGAGGGCCCATGCCACCCGTGATGACACGCCAGGGCAATTTTTAAAAAAATGTTTGGATAACGTGCTCTAGTTTTCCATCGTCCATGTACAGGGAGTGGGTGCCCTCTGTTTGGTGGATATGTGAACCTAATGTGTGCATGTGTTTGTAGGAAACTGACCTATTATGCTTGTATGAACCTAATGTGTGTGTCTGTGTGTGTAGCTGACCTGGGTGTGTGTTGTCCTCAGGTGCGCTTGCTGCAGAGGGCCAGCAGGAGGCAGTGTCCGCAGGAGCAGAGCCTGAAGCGGGTGCGGAGGACCAGCTCTCGTCGCTCCGCCTACGCTTTCGCCCACCAGCAGGGCTACGGTGAGCTCATCACCTCCGGACGCAACATGAAGACCACAGGCTCCACCCACAGCTCTGCCCCCATCCTCAAGAGCAGCAGCTGGATCGAGTCCGTCCTCAGGAAGAGGGGGCCCGGGGAGGACACTAGAGACCGGGAGTCCACTGCGGAAGTGCCACACACTATTGGGGCCCCCACTGGAGTGGACGAGGGCCTCACACACACTACTGAGGCCCCTGGAGGACTGGATGGGGCCCCTACAGATAGTACTGAGGAGAGTCCATTAGCCTGAAGACCACAACACATCATGACATCACCAAAAAGCACAACACAAAGCATAGCACAACACAGCTGATCAGAGCAGAGACACTGAAGCATCGTTATCTTTTGGAGGGAAACTCTTATAAGATCGCATCTTCCGTCAGTTCAGTGGCCTACCAGCAGAATATTTTAAAATTCTTTTTATATTCCACTAAATCTTCAGATTAACAGTACAAATGAGAATGTTGTATAAGCTGCCTTTTTGTAACTGTTATAATTCATTGCTGGCCAGTTCCGTGACAGAATGTTCCAGAATATAAAGATGAGGTTTGGTATGAAGTAAGAGAATGCTGCAGAGCAGGGGTCTTCAACAGGTAGCTCAGGAGCGATCAGTAGTGAGTAGCTCTCCAAAGGGTCAAAGGACATGTAAATAAATCTCACAACGTCATAAAAGGTATTAAACCTGTTAAAATCTATGAAATCAAATTCAAACATCCTGCACTGGTACAAAACAATCCCAATTTTACTGCTCTCTGAAGAGATTTTAGTGGTGCAGATTTGACTATAACTATGAAAAAGCACATAAAGGTCAAAGGTCAATGTTTTTCCCCCATAAATTCAGATGAGTGTTTGCCGTAAGATAAGTGTGTGAGATCTCCAGGACTATGAATAATATTGATGTGAAATAATAGTAGAGTAGCTCTCTGCCAAGTTGATTTAGTCAAAGTATCTCTCAGAGGAAAATAGGTTGGAGACTCCTGCTGCCGAGGATCTGAGGCGTCCCCGCCCTGTTCTGAGTGTATAAGTTTCTCAGAGGCATGAATGCTTTGCTTTTGAGAACACCTTTATCATGTTTCAAACATTCTTCCATGGGAGCACATTTCTCACGTTCCAAACATGCACATTGTTCCATTCATGAGAACACAGTTCTCCTAGTCCAGACATGTAGATACTGTGTTTCATGCCTGAGAACGTTGCTCATGGTCCGTGTGTGTTGCTTGCTAATGTTTTATTTTCTGACATCACACCTGAATGTATTTCTGAGTTTTGTTATCGAGGAGAGGCTTCTAACATACAATGACTGCTGTTTCTTTATTTGCATGGACTTTTATACAAAATAGTGTTTCTATATTATGATAAAAAATAAATGTGACTTTTTAAGATTTTCTTTGATGTTTTCTGTTTTTATTCTGAACATGTCTATAAACATACATTATTTGTGTACTTCCTGTATATACAAAAGGAAAATAAAATGTTTTTAATGTTTTAATTGAAGTATTTAATGTTGGTTTTAAATGCTATTTGTACAAAGGTTGAATAGAGAGGAGAATAGAGTCAGCAACAAAGCTAACATGGACACCAATGCACAGTGACATGGTGTCTCTGTGCAAGAAATAATCAATTACCAATAATTAGACAGTGATTCTTTTCTTTTCTCCTATCTTTGGTACAGGACAGATAATTGTGAGCAGTGTGACGCCCATGGGAGGTAATGAAGGAGTGGTTTCAGGGTGCCCAAGCACTCTCACTTGTCTTCAGTAAAAATAGCTGCCCCTCTGCCTGGCCTGGTGACAAACAGACTCTGCTTTTCCAAGGCTGCGAGGCGAGCATCAGGAAGATAATATTTCTCTCTGACGGTCTGGAGGAAAGAGTCAATCTTTTCAGTGGGTACCATGGAAACACAGCATCCTCCCCAGCCTGCTCCTGTCAGCCTGGACCCCACAGCTCCGGCTTGCCTGGTGGGAGACAGCATCATTTGTCATGGAAACAGAACGCAGCAGAACACACTGGAAGCAACACGCAAGACAGCTTATAACAGAGGGAGCTCTTTTCATCCAGCAGCGATGATGGACATGGAGGCACAGGATTCTGCAGAGTTCCCTCCAAGTTCCCTCCGCCAAGTTCTAACACCTCTATGGTCAGTAGAGTTACCATTCAAAAGAGCATTGATGATGAACAGTAATTAAACTTTTTTTCAAATCTACTTCACTGGTGTGCGCATAGAATTAACACTGTCAGCCAATCAGAAAACAGTATCCTATTTCTCCGGGTGATAAAGGCCCTTCCAATGCAACCATAACTCACTATGAACTCCTATCAGTCATGACTTTGTCTGACATCACCTGTCATTTCTATGTCCTCACTACTCTCACACATTATGACAAGGAAATACAGAGAGATCAATGCAGGTACTCACGGACAAACAAATGTGTGTCTGTACTCAGGAACAGGAGTGTGTGTGTGCACGAGCCTGGTGTGTGTGTGTGTGTGCGTGTGTGTGTGTGTGTGCGTGCGTGCGTGTGTCTGTGTGTGTGTGTGCACGAGCCTGGTGTGTGTGTGTGTGTGTGTGTGTGTGTGTGCGTGTGCGTGTGTGTGTGAGTGTGTGCGTGTGTGTGTGTGCACAAGCCTGGTGTGTGTGTGTGTGTGCACGAGCCTGGTGGGTGTGTGTTGGTGTGTGTGTATGTGTGTGTGTGTGTGTGTGTGTGTGTGCACGCGCTCACAGGCAGATGTCCACCAGCTGATCCAGCTGTGTGCAGCTGCACTCATAGAGGTCCCTGCAGCTCCGGTGACTCTGGTTCATGAGCTGACCCAGCTGGGCCACAGCATCGTCCGGCGCCGCCTCACACACACTCCTGAAGCACAGCACCCGCTCCGCCTCCTCATACACATGCTTCGCCCGCTGGTACAGCTTCAGCTGGGACACTGGGAGGAGAGAAAGAGAAAGAAGAGAGAGGAGATAGAGAAATGGTAAATCCATGTGTCTTGCTGCAGATGCTTTCAATCAACTGTACAACTCCTCCCACCTCACTGTGTGTAGTATTCTGACTCCACCCAATGTGCTGTGTATGTGTGTGTGTATTCTAACTCCACCCAATGTGCTGTGTGTGTGTGTGTGTGTGTGTATTCTAACTCCACCCAATGTGCTGTGTGTATGTGTGTGTGTATTCTAACTCCACCCAATCTGCTGTGTGTGTGTGTATTCTAACTCCACTCAATGTGCTGTGTGTGTGTGTGTGTGTATTCTAACTCTACCCACCACGCTGTGTGTGTGTGTGTGTGTGTGTGCATTCTATCTCTACCCACCGTGCTGTGTGTGTGTGTGTGTGTGTGTGTGTGTGTGTGTGTGTGTGTGTGTGTGTGTGCATTCTAACTCTGCCCACCATGCTGTGTGTTGGCGGTGAGTATGGTGTCGCTGAGCTGCTGAGCAGTGATGTCCAGGAGGTGACACACCTCCTCCCTGCTGTAGGGCTCTGGGTGTAGCACCTCCTCCACCTGCACCTGCGCCTCCCCCAGACTCCACCCCAGCTGTGTCTGCGCCTCCTCCAACTTTTGCACACGCTCCCACTCCTCCAAACCACCTGTTTTGGCCAGCACCTGGGGCATAACACACACACACACACACACACACACAAACACTATTACACTCATACAACACCTGGAACACAACACACACATAACCCCCACACAACACACACATAACCCCCACACAACACAAACATAACCCCCACACACACACTCATACACCCACACAACACACACATAACCCCCACACACACACAATTACACTCATACAACACCTGGAGAACAACACACACGCACAAACACACAATATTACATTCATACAACACAAACTATTACCCTCATACATCACCTGGGACACAACACAGCACAACACAACAACACAACACAACACAACACAGCACAACACAGCACAACACAGCACAACACAACACAACACAGCACAACACAACACAACACAACACAACACAACACAACACAACACAACACAGCACAACACAACACAGCACAACACAACACAACACAACACAACACAACACAGCACAACACAACACAACACAACACAACACAGCACAACACAGCACAGCACAACACAACACAACACAACACAACACAGCACAACACAACACAACACAACACAACACAACACAACACAGTATTCCCCCATCATCAAGAGTATAACACACAGAGCAGTCTCATGAACTGGACTCTCCATCTGTTCCATGGAAGAGGCCTACTGTAAGACACAGGATGGATTAACATGACACACAGTCTGACTGAGGGCTCTGGAGTCAATCTGCTTCATGCACTACCTGCTCTTCTTTGGCAGTCTGACAGAATGAAACTGTTTTTCTGACAGAATGGAACTGTTTTCATGACAGACTTGAGCCATGAGGCTACTTCAGATGAAACTCCTCTCTTCACACACACATGTATTGCCACTCTAAAAGTGTGTGTGAGGTTGCCTTGGAGAGGGATGTGTGAAAGGCCTTTCTACCTTGGCAGCGATGCGACACTCCACCACCCTGATGTTGAAGTGAGACGAGGCGGCCTTGTTCATCTCCACACAGCAGTTGGCGATCACAAACACAGCCCCATCAGGCAGGCGCACGTCTGTGGCCCGCAGAGGGTTGAACTCGATCAGTTTGGCCTGGATACACACACACACACACACACATCATATTCAGCACCAACCTGGTTCCATACATATAAGCCACCATAGTCCATCCATTATCCCCTGTAGAAAACTGAGATAGCCTACAGTGTGTGTGTGTGAGTGAGTGAGTGTGTGTGTGTGTGTGTGTGTGCGTGTGTGAGTGTGTGTGTGAGTGTGTGTGTGTGAGTGAGTGTGTGTGTTTGTGTGTGTGAGTGAGAGTCTGTGTGAGTGTGTGTGTGTGAGTGAGTGTGTGTGTTTGTGTGTGTGAGTGAGTGTGTGTGTTTGTGTGTGTGAGTGAGAGTCTGTCTGTCTGTGTGTGTGTGTGTGTGTGTGTGTGTGTGATAGCCTACCATTCCCTCCTCGGCCAGGATAGAAATGGACTGGTCCACGCCACCACCCTGTGTGAGTGTCTCTGTGTGTGTGTGTCTGTGTGTGTGTGTGTCTGTGTGTGTATGATAGCCTACCGTTCCCTCCTCAGCCAGGAAAGAGATGGACTGGTCCATGCCTCCGCCCTCTGTGCCAATGTAGTGTTCACACTTGGCACACACCTCGGCCAGCTCCACCTGGGGGACAGAGGGCAGGGCGATCTTGAGTCCCACATTAACCTCTGGGACACAATTACAGACCGACAGTGTGTTCTTCAGCTACTTCCACACTGCCTCAACTCACACTAAACACACCAACACACATCAACAAACATTAACAGTTGGGTTGGTGTGAAATGTCAGTCTGTTTGTTGTATGAAACTGAGTGAGTCTGACTGTTCTAAAGTCTTTTCAATTCGGGTCTAGAACTGGAAGTTTTCTGCACAATCTGAAGGCTGCAACCAACATTTTCAACGTGTTTGTGTTTGTAGGTGTTTGTTAAGTCAGTGGGAGCAGCTTGAAGGAGAATCCAGTGTGAAGGAGAAGGAGGAATCCACAGCCCTGTTGTTCGAGGACTGGATTTCTCCTTTATGCCACGCCTGGCTGGCCCACTCTCCCGGGTATCAGTAGCAGAGTATCATTGAGGGATCATTTACTTTGGTCAGGGTCTGGCGGTTGGCTTGTGTGGTGACGAGCCCTGCACAGCAGACCAGTGCACTGGAGCTGGATAGTCCTGAGCTGGCAGGGATGGTCCCGTCTACCATGCACCGCATGCCGGCCAATGGAGACAGGCCCAGGCGCTCCTGTGGGGAGGAGGAGAAAACGGCCAGGGGTCTGGGGTCAAGCAGCTGGCTCTCAGTAGACAAAAAAAACATAAGAAAATGATCTGCCTGAATATGAAACACTGTTAGCTATAGCCTAGAGTTAGCTGCGTACACATTACCTGAACCCCTTTGACTCCACATAGAAAGTAATACTGCCATTGGGGATTGTCCCGGTCAATGGCAATGCTGTCTGATGGCACCGTAAAATCCCTGCAAAGAGATCAGTGCAGATTCAACACTGCCATCTTCTGTTTAGCATATGAATGATTACTGAATTAGTTATTTATTCCTTTGTGGTCAAATCTAAATCAAATCACTGATCATCATATTTCTCAGTCTTACTTATATTTTTCATCGGTGTTGGCCAGGTGAATTGCTTGAGTGTTGGTAACTGAGACTGCGGCCAGGATGTTTTGCTCAATGGCCATAGGAAGCACAGCATAACCACAGTAGTCAATGTGTTCTCCTGGACAGCGAAAAGTAGAGGCACCATTAGAAGATTCAGCGTTTTCAATTTGCTCCAAGACATACGCTGATCTGATCATCTGATGGCCGACGTACCTATTAAATTTACTCGCCCGGGTGCACACGCGTAGAAGAGTGCGGGCTCCCCATACTTTTCATGAAAAGCCTCGTTTAGTCGCTGCAACCTGTTGACCAGCGTCACAAGCAGGTATCATCACTCAAAGGACCGGGCATCACTTAAGGAAGGTTTATGGAATTCCATCAACTGTGATTCGTCTCGTTTGGAAACTCACCTTTCATTCCCAGAGAGTTGCACTTTCAGCTTAGGCGGGTGAGATGTCATATCTGGTCCTTTGAGATGTTCGCGACTGAATCAATTGAAACCAGCACCCTGCACATATAACACTAAAAATGCAATTCTCTATTGTAGTCAGCTGACTGTCATGCATCTGTTCCTTCCAAATACACGGAAGAAGATCTGCACAGAGTCGGCAACTCTTTTTCCTCCTCGTCAAGTCACTCACAGAAGGTTTTTGTAGCGCAAAGAATGCTGGGAGTTATTTAGGCTCCATACTGTGGTCAAGATGTCTGACATGGAGGATGATTTCATGTGCGATGATGAGGAGGATTATGACCTGGTATGTTTAGTTTCTTCCATTCCAGACACTGCACAGAGAGTTGCGATGTTACCTTATATGCAGAAGTTACATTACATTACATTATTTTGCGGCATGTAATCAGTACCATGGCTGGGCTTGCAACCGCAGCTCTGTTGCGAGGCCGTGAATGGTTCACTAGCACGGCATGCTAAGTTTCTAGCTAATGTAGCGCGAAGCTAATGCTAACATAACAGCATTGGAGATACAGCAGTTGCTTGTACTGGCAATTTTAATGCAATGACAATGTGTCAGAGACGATTTAAGGAGAAATATGTTATGTGTGCAGTAAATTGTAACTATTTGGAGATAGGTCATAGGCAGGGTCGTGCACTGCTGTTGTCTCTGATCATGCTATGTCACTGACAAGCCAAACAACAACAGCCAACATAGCAATCTGAGCATTCATTTCACCGGTATAGCAACATATGCTAAGTTCTGTCACTGAAACTTCAGGAATACTTAACCGAACTGTACGTTGCGACTAGGAGTTGATTTTAAGATGAGACACTGGCTGCATTGTCCATATTAAAATGTACTGTTTACAGTTAGCCAGAATTCACTAAGCATTGACTTCACGAAACAGATGAAGGAAACGTTAGCATAACATAATTTCAAAGCTGACTAGCTCCTTTGCTAGCTAGCCAGAGTTTGGTCTGATAACCTACTGTAGTTTGAGCATTTCCACTAGAGGCGCTGGCTAGAAAGGAGACCGGTTGAGTGACATTACACTGGCGAAAAATTCCACCTGTGAATAGGCTACTCTGTTAAGGTGTTTATATTTATGTTCAGTGTCCATGTTTGTTTACATATTGTTTACATCTGTCATTCTAGGAATACTCTGAAGACAGCAACTCTGAGCCCAACGTGGACTTGGAAAACCAGTACTATAATTCCAAAGCGCTGAAAGAAGATGACCCGAAGGCCGCTCTTAGCAGCTTCCAAAAGGTTAGGTTGTCGTTATTGCTTTGGAACCAACAACACCTATTACAAGGCCTGATGATGGCAAAACATGGGGTTTTTATATCCACAGCACTTTGATCCAGATTAGACTGTTTTGAAAAACTGGGCACTGGTAAATGCACATAATCTTCTTAGTTTCGGTTGGTGCTGATGTATTAATTGCACTAGCCACCAATGTTCTGTATTGATGGTAGTGTGTGTGTGTGTGTGTGTGTTTTTCTCTCCATCAGGTGCTTGAGCTGGAGGGTGAAAAGGGTGAATGGGGATTCAAAGCACTGAAACAGATGATCAAGATTAATTTTAAACTGGTTAGTGACCACCCACAGTTACATACATTCTCTTAGACTTTGCTTTGCCAGCACCCCCCCCCCAAAAAAATAAAATAAATAAAAAGCAAACAAACAAAACATGCTGTTTTTCACTGCATGCTGGTGTTAACATTGACATTCTGATCTTTTATTTCAGACAAACTTCCCTGAAATGATGAATCGATACAAGCAGCTTCTGACGTATATCCGCAGTGCCGTCACCAGGAACTACTCGGAGAAATCCATTAACTCCATTTTGGATTATATCTCAACTTCCAAACAAGTATGGTCATTGAAAAAAATATATGTTCAGTGGCCTTGTGTTAATTGGTATGTCATTGAAAAAAATATATGTTCAGTGGCCTTGTGTTAATTGGTATGGTCATTGAAAAAAATATATGTTCAGTGGCCTTGTGTTAATTGGTATGGTCATTGAAAAAAATATATGTTAAGTGGCCTTGTGTTAATTGGTATGGTCATTGAAAAAATACATGTTCAGTGGCCTTGTGTTAATTGGTATGGTCATTGAAAAAAATATATGTTCAGTGGCCTTGTGTTAATTGGTATGGTCATTGAAAAAATACATGTTCAGTGGCCTTGTGTTAATTGGTATGGTCATTGAAAAAATACATGTTCAGTGGCCTTGTGTTAATTGGTATGGTCATTGAAAAAATACATGTTCAGTGGCCTTGTGTTAATTGGTATGGTCATTGAAAAAAATACATGTTCAGTGGCCTTGTGTTAATTGGTATGGTCATTGAAAAAATACATGTTCAGTGGCCTTGTGTTAATTGGTATGGTCATTGAAAAAATACATGTTCAGTGGCCTTGTGTTAATTGGTATGGTCATTGAAAAAATACATGTTCAGTGGCCTTGTGTTAATTGGTATGGTCATTGAAAAAATACATGTTCAGTGGCCTTGTGTTAATTGGTATGGTCATTGAAAAAATACATGTTCAGTGGCCTTGTGTTGTCATTTTTTGAAGTGTACATCTAGGAATGAATGGGACTGGAAGTGTTATGCCTGGTTTACCTGTGCAACTAGGTCAACACCAGAAGAGTTACTGGTTAATTGTATGCCTGGAGAGACTCAGAGAGGTGATTTAAAAATGGGTATCTATTCGCTAATTGGCTGAAGAGTTTGGAAATACTGGCATAGTTAACACGGGCAGAATTCCAATGTGCATCCTAAGAAGGAAGTCTAAAGGCATCCTTTGGCGAGGCTAGTGTTAAATCAGTGGTGTAACTTGTAGTGTTAAATCAGTGGTGTAACTTGTAGTGTTAAATTGGTGGTGTAACTTATAGTGTTAAATTGGTGGTGTAACTCCCAGTGTTCTTGTTCATTCTTTTCTAGATGGATTTGCTCCAGGAATTTTATGAAACAACATTAGAAGCTCTGAAAGATGCCAAAAACGACAGACTTTGGTTTAAAACCAACACAAAGGTATTGCTTCTTGTGATCTTAAATTCTTAAATGACAGTTCTATGTAAGCAAATGTTTTAAACAAACCTGTGTGCAGAAATGCCTCTCAGTTTTGACAAAAGTCTTTTCCTGTTTGCAGCTGGGAAAGCTGTACCTGGAGAGGGAGGAATACGGCAAACTGCAGAAGATTCTCCGACAGCTCCATCAGTCCTGCCAGGTGAATGAGTGGGATTTAAAAGAGGGTCAGAGGTCACACACAGTCGCATGTCCTTCCCTTCTGCAGGGTCTCTTGGAATGTTTCATGTGTTCCTCCTGATGTCTGCTGTGTGCTGGGCTCATCCTGTATTGTTGTGACTTTAGACCGATGATGGAGAGGATGACTTGAAGAAAGGAACTCAGCTTCTAGAGATCTATGCGCTGGAGATCCAAATGTACACAGCCCAGAAGAACAACAAGAAGCTGAAGGCTCTCTATGAGCAGTCCCTGCACATCAAGTCTGCCATTCCCCACCCACTCATCATGGGCGTGATCAGAGGTACACACACACACACACACGCGCACGCACACACACGGGCATGATCAGAGGTACACACACACACACATGGGCCATGATCAGAGGATCCACACAAACACATGCACGCATACACACACACGCACGCACACGGGCATGATCAGAGGATCCACACAAACACATGCACGCATACACACACACGCACGCACACGGGCATGATCAGAGGATCCACACAAACACATGCACGCATACACACACACGCACGCACACGGGCATGATCAGAGGTACACACACACACACACACACGCACGCATGCACACACTCGAGCGTGATCAGAGGTACACACACACACGCACGCATGCACACACTCGAGCGTGATCAGAGGTACACACACACACACTCAGGCGTGATCAGAGGTACATACACACGCACGCACTCGGGTGTGATCAGAGGTACACACACACACACACACACACACGCACACATACATACACACACGCACGCATGCACGCACTCAAGCGTGATCAGAACATACACATATACACACTTGGCACTGTAGCATGAGGAAATAAGAACAGACACAGTTGTATGCATAGTATTCCTATGGCCACACGTGTGGTAGTCCTTAAGAAGAGAAGAACATGGATACACAACATTTGCATGTATTAATGACATTTTATAATTGTGATGTATCATGATTCATTTATTTATGTGATGTTTTCGCTCTTGATCATGATCTGCTGTAGAATGTGGAGGTAAGATGCACTTGAGAGAGGGTGAGTTTGAGAAGGCTCACACCGACTTCTTTGAGGCGTTTAAGAACTATGACGAGTCAGGAAGCCCGCGACGAACCACCTGTCTGAAGTACCTAGTGTTGGCCAACATGCTGATGAAGTCGGGCATCAACCCCTTTGATTCGCAAGAGGTAAACAACCAAGATGTCATTATCACAGAGCCTTTGTTTAGAGTCTTCTGCCCTCCCTAACAGAACTTATGTGCTGCTCCCAATAGGCAAAACCATACAAAAATGATCCTGAAATTCTCGCCATGACGAACTTGGTAAGGTAAGGATGAGTTTGTTTTTGAGTTCAGCTTGAAGCCAATCTTGGACTTGCATGTGGTGTTGGGAGAATTGACGTTCCTTAATTTATAGTATCAGTTATGGTGTGTCAGTTAGGAATGTTGAGATTTAAATGCATACCAGGCAAGACCTCCGTAGCTCAGCCTACAGTTGCCGTTTTTTTTTTTGTTTTTTTTAAATAGCAATTAGATTGTACATTCTCAACAGTCCATGTGAATTTGTTTGCAAACCAAAGCATAGAAACTAGCAGTGATCATTTTCGTAGCATTACATCGACTGATAAGCTGGTAATAAACATGATTTTGGTTTCATTCAGTTTCGTTTTCACCTCCTCACTGATTAAGATCCTGCAAATGCACTGGGGGCTGCAGAGAGAGCCTTCATTCACCCCATAATGAGCCATTTAATCATCAAAGTAACTATGAGGCTGGTAAATGAATCTAAAAACATTGCCTGGTGTGCCTTTAGATGTGCTACTATTTTCCAAACTTTAAGCAAAGTTCCGAAGTCAATCAGACAATATCCCTGTTGTTTGAGGTTGCTGGGTCCTGTCAGTAGGTACAAGAATGAGAAGTTTGACACAACACAGGCCAAATATGTGAACAGCAGCTGATGTTAACTGAATGGGGCACAAGAGAACAAGTTTCTTTGCTGCCAGCAGTTAGCATTGGCTGCTGTTTCACTATTCGGGCCACTGTGTTCGTTCTTCTTATTCCCTGTTCTTATCGAACAACAGGGCTTTTGGTTGGTTGACTCTGGACTATTGCTTTAATAACCTTGGCTCTCGGTTGGCACTCAGTGAACTAATGAATATTTTCTGACAGTGCCTACCAGAATAATGACATCACAGAGTTTGAGAAGATCCTGAAGACGAACCACAGTAACATAATGGACGACCCCTTCATACGGGAGCACATTGAAGGCAAGGAGCTCTGCATTCTCTTTCCATGATGTCAAGATGCATTATGGGTGCTGTGCTAGTTTCCTAGTTGCTAGCATTCACATTGACACACACACTTTTGTCTCTCCTTCCTTTTCTGGTTTGCAGAATTATTGCGGAATATCAGGACACAAGTGCTCATCAAGTTAATTAAGCCTTACACTAGAATACACATCCCTTTTATCTCAAAGGTAAGGATGCACTACAACTTATGTAGATTACTTGACACTCGTGAGATTGTCTTTTGACCCTCCAGTGAAATCAAAAGAAGAGGTTTTAATATTTTTCCACCTGTTTTTCTCCCCAAGGAACTGAACATTGATGTTGCAGATGTGGAGAGTTTGCTTGTCCAGTGCATATTAGACAAGTAAGTATGTTTCCCTCCCGAGCTATGGTGATCTTACTCCCTAAGGTACAGATGTATTTACTCAGCAATTTCAAATTCCATGTTGGCCTAGATATAAAGAGATTAAAATTACACCATGTAGGAATCCCCTTTTGTATTCTGAGTACAGGATACACATTTAGCTCTGGTGTTCTAGGCAGAGACTCTATCCTTCTTAGTGTAAGACACTGTGGTATGGCAGTGAGTTTGCAGCCATTATTTGAAGGTGCCAGAACTCCCCAGTGTTTCTTCAATGCCCTTAGGCCTGGTTCTATCTCTGGTCCTTTGTGATTGTCATGTCTGTGTCTGTGCTCCTCCAGTACCATCAACGGTCGGATTGACCAGGTCAACCAACTCCTTGAGCTCGACCATCAGAAGAGAGGCGGAGCCCGCTACACAGCATTAGACAAATGGACCAATCAACTGAATTCTCTCAACCAAGCCATTGTCAGCAAACTGGCTTGACGGGTGCAATGGTCACCTAGCAACCTGTCACACCTTTTGCAACCATGGACGGTCGAGGGCAAAATACTACTCAGTCATGTGGCGCCTCCAAGCTGGTTGATGGTGTGTAAGTGTGTGTGTTCCGGCTTATCTGTGTAAGGCTGCTGCTTTCACTCTGGGCTAAGCACTGAATCCAAGGCACACCAAAAAAGACAAAAACAAACAAACAAAAAAAACAAACATCTAGACTTTTCTCCTCTGTCCAGATGGCCCTTTTGTCAGCTGTTGTTGGCACAGCAATGATATCTGTTGGGAGAGGTTAACCGCTTTCAGATTACTGACTTGTGGTCATGATTCATTTTACTCAAGTTCATTATTTACGTCATTGTTTGATAAGCGATAAACATTATTTCCATGGAATAATTTCTCTGGTTAGCACTTTGGCCACCACAGACAGCATGTTCTCCTGGCCTTGTGTGAGTCTCTGGGCTGTGCTCAGGCAACCACTGATGTCTGCATAGAGTCAGAGTCTACTGGCACTCCTTGTTTTTGCCGAGAGGAAGAAACAGTGTCTCTGTTACATTGTAACGCTGTCTCTGTTCTTTGGTTTTGTTGGGAATAAAATGAAATAAATGACGCCCATGATGCTTCTATTGAACCTGCTCTACTCGTGTCAGTGTTGGTCTTGTTCTTACTGCAGTCTCTCTGTGTGTGCAATTACAGATTCATTCGGACAGCTTGTTTTACAGGGTACAATTACTTTTATTGCATGTCTTCACCACCTCTGAAGACGCGTATCGCCAGAGATGGTTGATTATTTTTGGGTTCTAAATTATCCTGGATGTCATTATGTACCATGGCCTTAACAGTACAATACAACTTCGAAGGTAGGCAGTGCATTGACACCGTATTATAATCAATTCCTAAACTTGTTTTACATAGAGACAAAGTTCACAGCAAACCATTTAGATCTGTATAGACAGAGAGGCTACCCTTCAAGACCAGCTGTGAGTGGGCGTAGTTTTCCATTACATGAACACGCCCATACGTCTTACTCGCCCAATCAGATGAGCGGGAAAGTTGCCGCCGGTTTAGGCGCCAGCTTTGGAGGAGCATGACAACAAAGCTATTTTATGGTAACTTTATGGGTTCTCTCGAGTTTGGTTTTTAAATAACGACTACGGTGTCAGGTAAAAGGCAGTGAACCGACAACATATCTTAACTGTCTACGAACAGACACAGTGGAAACTTAACAAACACTTTCTTTCGTTGCTATGGTCGTAATGTCAATTCATTTCACAACGTTAGCACGTTGCTAACGTCAATTTAACCAATCTTAACTGACGAGGACGGTTCTCTCTCTTCCATGTCGCCGGATTGTCAGTGTCGTTTATCCACTTATTTACGTGTTTACAAAGAGGATTTCGCCTTGATAGCGGTAAGTATCTAATGTTGGGTATGTTTTCATGTGACTTCCTGATGGCTAAGTTTTGCTAACCAGCGTGGATGAGCTACGCTGTAACGTTAACTAACGGGAGCTGAGGTGGCAGCATAGGTGGGCAGTATGTTTTGCTACTTTAAAGACTCTGGGGCTCCAGTTAGACATACATCCTGAAAACAAAATCCCCATAGCAAAGCATAATTTTAAGTCTATGATCGTGTAGTGTGGGAACTTGTTATGCCTCATTAGGATGTATCGATAACGTTGACATGTCAGCTTTAACAAAAGGAAATCGGTGGTTGGCTAATTTGTCGTTCACTGCATGTTTTGTCTGCAAACATCGTTAACAGGATGTCTTGTTCGGACTTATGCTTAGTTATTTGCTCGACTCGGACTCTAACTTCCAGATCAAGACAAGCATGTTAATACTAATTGCTGACAACTTACATTACTGTAAGTGTGCGCTCAGCGCCGTAGCTAGATAAGCTGCTGACCCAACTCGTCTCGTCTCCACCGTCATATTGCAGGCACTTGAATGAAGAGGCGCTTCCGCAGGTCTCACCATGTCCATAGACTTCGACAGCAACGCGCTGCAGACTCAACACGAGGACGACGAGTATGATCAGGAGGACTACGCCCGGGAGCAGGAGGTGGGGGCAAGGACACCCGTGATTGAACCATATGATTGAAGCTTAGTTACAGTAGACTGATGACTGAATCAGGAAGGTTGAGGTTTAAGTGCTTGAAAGGAAGGCTTTCCTGTGAAAACCATGTTGGCCATGAACTATAAGCAGAATAGTCCATAATTAGTGACTTGTTCAGCAGAACACATGTTCTTTTATCTTATGTTTGCCATCTGTTATGTTTGGGGTGGGGGGCGTTGACAGCCTTTCACCTTGTTAATTATGACACAGGTGTGTGTGTCTGTGTGAATGAGCCCAGGGGATGGAGGTGTGTGTGTGTGTGTGTGAGAGAGAGAGAGGGAGAG
Source organism: Tenualosa thibaudeaui (assembly GCA_027481765.1). Taxonomy (NCBI): domain Eukaryota; kingdom Metazoa; phylum Chordata; class Actinopteri; order Clupeiformes; family Clupeidae; genus Tenualosa; species Tenualosa thibaudeaui. The sequence continues at coordinate 27,489,296 of JAIFZK010000007.1, forward strand.
ATTGAGCCCAGAGGGTTGAGGTGTATGTGTATGTGACTGAGCTCAGAGGGTTGAGGGGTGTGTGCGTGTGTGTGTGTGTGTGTGTGTTTTAAACAGTGGTGAAACCAGCCGAGTAGAGTCCCCTGCGGTGACTCATTCAGTGGTAATGTGGCTGAGCTGCACTCTGAACCTGTGCTATTGGTGGAGATGGACTGCAGGCAGGCTGTGTGTGTCTGTGTGTGTGGGGCGGGAGGCCAGGCAGGCGTGTCTCTCCTCTCGTCCCCACATTCCCCTGCCCTTCACATGTGGAGCAGGACTCTAAAATGAGGCCCTTTCTCCTGGGCTTTGTCCATGCGTGGGGACCTCCAGCATAAACTAGCAGGCTGTGGCTCCTGTCTCAGTCAGTCAGCTGAAGGACTCTGCCTGTTGGTGGCCATTACGCTTTTAGTTCAGTGAAAGTTGGGTGAGTGTTAATATCTGTAGCTCCAGTGGTTTTTAAGGACACTGTTAGTTGGTAGGAGGTTTTTATATAGTTATATGTAAGTTAGCTGACTGTTTCCATTTGTTTGCGGTGGATTTGAAGGACAAGTATCTATCAGGAGCTGTTTTTCTGATTTCTGTGAAAGTTGGGTGTGTGCAACAGTAGGCTAGTTGTTGTTAGTGTGTGTGTGTGTGTGGCCTGTGGTACATATGGGAACCCGAGTGTGTGATGGGAGCAGGAAGTTTAGTGTGTTTAATCAGGGCTTTTTCTGCTCCAGTTAACACCAATGTATGGTGTGCCCTGCCCAGTGGGCCGTTCTCCTGGACCCAGACAATGCACACATGAGCGGGTTTAACACACCACCGGATGCCCCTGTCGCTGCCTGCTGCTGTACGTGAGTGCCAGTCTGGCCCCTTCTGCCAACCTCCCCGCCTGCCTGCCCGCCGCACCCCTCCCCCCCCCCTCCCCCCTCCCTCTGCCCCCCTCTGGTGGGAGCGGCGGCAGCAGTGGGTAGATGCGTGTGCCAGGGGGCTCTGCAGAGGTGCAGGAGTCGGTGCAGGAGGTGCACCTCATCCAGAAGGCTCTGTGGGAAGTAAGTGGGAGGGACTACTTCAGAGCTCCGTGTGTGTGTGTGTGTGTGTGTGTGTGTTGGGAACTGATCTACACCTCTGAATTGCTTTGGTGTGGGAGCTCTGTGTATGTGTGTGTGTGTGTTTTGATGTTTTTCGAATGCTTGGGTTCATTAAGGATCTTCTCTGGCGGTTGCTGTGGTGGCATGGCCTACTTGGTAGTGTTCTTCATGTCTCATTCAGTCGGTCTGTCCTGTTAGAAGCTGTGCAGCATAACATGCTAGGTACCTCATCATTGTTGTTGGGGTGTGCTGTTTCTCTGAGGTTGTGTGTGCGTGTGTGTGTGGGGGCTGTTTCTCTGAGGTTGTGTGTGCGTGTGTGTGTGGGGGCTGTTTCTCTGAGGTTGTGCGTGCGTGTGTGTGTGGGGGCTGTTTCTCTGAGGTTGTGTGCGTGTGTGTGTGTGGGCTGTTTCTCTGAGGTTGTGCGTGTGTGTGTGGGCTGTTTCTCTGAGGTTGTGCGTGTGTGTGTGTGTTGTTTCTCTGAGATTGTGTGTGTGTGGGGGCTGTTTCTCTGAGGTTGTGTGTGCGTGTGTGTGTGTGGGCTGTTTCTCTGAGGTTGTGCGTGCGTGTGTGTGTGGGCTGTTTCTCTGAGGTTGTGTGTGCGTGTGTGTGTGTGGGCTGTTTCTCTGAGGTTGTGCGTGCGTGTGTGTGTGGGCTGTTTCTCTGAGGTTGTGTGTGCGTGCGTGTGTGTGGGCTGTTTCTCTGAGGTAGTGTGTGTGTGGGCTGTTTCTCTGAGGTTGTGCGTGTGTGTGTGGGCTGTTTCTCTGAGGTTGTGCGTGTGTGTGTGTGAGCTGTTTCTCTGAGGTTGTGTGTGTGTGGGCTGTTTCTCTGAGGTTGTGCGTGCGTGTGTGTGTGGGGGCTGTTTCTCTGAGGTTGTGCGTGCGTGTGTGTGTGGGGGCTGTTTCTCTGAGGTTGTGCGTGCGTGTGTGTGTGGGGGCTGTTTCTCTGAGGTTGTGTGTGTGTGTGGGCTGTTTCTCTGAGGTTGTGCGTGCATGTGTGTGTGGGCTGTTTCTCTGAGGTTGTGTGTGCGTGCGTGTGTGTGGGCTCTTTCTCTGAGGTTGTGTGTGCGTGCGTGTGTGTGGGCTGTTTCTCTGAGGTTGTGCGCGTGTGTGTGTGGGCTGTTTCTCTGAGGTTGTGCGTGTGTGAGCTGTTTCTCTGAGGTTGTGCGTGTGTGTGTGTGAGCTGTTTCTCTGAGGTTGTGTGTGTGTGGGCTGTTTCTCTGAGGTTGTGCGTGTGTGTGTGTGTGGGGGCTGTTTCTCTGAGGTTGTGTGTGTGTGTGGGCTGTTTCTCTGAGGTTGTGCGTGCGTGTGTGGGTGGGGGCTGTTTCTCTGAGGTTGTGCGTGTGTGTGTGTGTTGGTTGGGAACGGGGGGTGGTGATTCTGTGAGATTGCATTTTAATGTGTGTGTGGGCTGTTTCTCTGAGGTTGTGCGTGTGTGTGTGTGGGCTGTTTCTCTGAGGTTGTGTGTGTGTGTGGGCTGTTTCTCTGAGGTTGTGCGTGTGTGTGTGTGTGTGTTGTTTCTCTGAGGTTGTGTGTGTGTGTGGGCTGTTTCTCTGAGGTTGTGTGTGTGTGTGTTTCTGTGAAGTTGTGTGTGTGTGTGGGCTGTTTCTCTGAGGTTGTGTGTGTGTGTGGGCTGTTTCTCTGAGGTTGTGTGTGTGTGTGTTTCTGTGAAGTTGTGTGGTTTATGGTGTTACCCATTTTACAATTGAATGCCATCTGGTGTAATGTGTGTCAGTATTAAAAATGCCACTTTTGAAGCAGTGGAATAGTCTGTTCATAATCCTCCATCATATCTATGGTGTGTGTGTGTGTGTGTGTGTATGTAATCTTTGCAGCTCCATAAGCTTCTGACAGACCTCCCAGATGATATGCTGGAGGACAGTCGTGACTCCTCCTCCCCTGAACTTGATGACTCACCCTGCAGTAACCATGGCAACGGCAAAAGGTACACAACATGCAGCCTCTCGGTCTCACTACTCCTGCAGGTCATGTGACTCTGACTCAGAGTCAGCAAATATGTCCAGCTGACTTTGGTCATGACTCAGCCTCCCAGCGCAGGGGGATTTTGAGTTTAGGTACAGTTAGCCTGGCTCACAAATGTACTCTGAAGTGTGTGTGTGTGTGTGTGTGTGTGTGTGTGTGTGTGTGTGTGTGTGTGTGGTTTAGTGACCTGTGTGTTGGCCTGATGAACACTTCCCCTGGGTTATTTACACAGTAGCGCCCATTGACTTGTCACTCTGCTGTGTGTGTGTGTGTGTGTGAGAGAGAGTGAGAGGTGTGTTTGTGTGTGTGTGTATGTGAGAGAGAGAGTGAGAGGTGTGTGTGTGTGTGAGAGAGAGAGAGAGATGCAGTCATTTGTCTCTGTATTTCAGACCCCAGCATGCCTGGAATGGGCAAAGGGAATGGGCCAATGAGCAGAGACCTCCAGCTCTGACTGAGGAAGTAAGTTTTCCAGATCTCTCTGGGGCTATTATGGGCCGGATTGCTGTGTGTCTCAACTCTCACTGGAGAGCTGGGCTGGGCATTGTGTTGGTGTTGGGCTGGGCATTGGGTTGGTGTTGGTGTTGGGCTGGGCTTTGGGTTGGTGTTGGGTTGGTGTTGGGCTGGGCATTGGGTTGGTGTTGGTGTTGGGCTGGGCTTTGGGTTGGTGTTGGGCTGGGCACTGGGTTGGTGTTGGGCTGGGCTTTGGGTTGGTGTTGGGCTGGGCATTGGGTTGGTGTTGGTGTTGGGCTGGGCTTTGGGTTGGTGTTGGTGTTGGGCTGGGCATTGGGTTGGTGTTGGTGCTGGGCATTGGGTTGGTGTTGGTGCTGGGCATTGGGTTGGTGTTGGTGTTGGGCTGGGCATTGGGTTGGTGTTGGGCTGGGCATTGGGTTGGTGTTGGTGTTGGGCATTGGGTTGATGTTGGGCTGGCATTGGGTTGGTGTTGGTGCTGGGCTGGGCATTGGGTTGGTGTTGGGCTGGGCATTGGGTTGGTGCTGGGCATTGGGTTGGTGTTGGGCTGGGCTGGGCATTGGGTTGGTGCTGGGCTGGGCATTGGGTTAGTGTTGGGTTGGTGCTGGGCGTGGCTGGGCATTGGGTTTGTGCTGGGCTGGGCATTGGGTTGGTGTTGGGCTGGGCTGGGCATTGAGTTGGTGTTGGGCTGGGCATTGGGTTGGTGTTGGGCTGGGCATTGGGTTGGTGCTGGGCATTGGGCTGGGCATTGGGTTGGTGTTGGTGCTGGTGCTGGGCATTGGGTTGGTGTTGGTGCTAGTGCTGGGCATTGGGTTGGTGCTGGGCATTGGGTTGGTGCTGGTGCTGGTGCTGGGCATTGGGTTGGTGCTGGTGCTGGTGCTGGGCATTGGGTTGGTGTTGGTGCTGGTGCTGGGCATTGGGTTGGTGCTGGGCATTGGGTTGGTGTTGGGCTGGGCATTGGGTTGGTGTTGGTGCTGGTGCTGGGCATTGGGTTGGTGTTGGGCTGGGCATTGGGCTCTCCCGCATTGGGTATTGGGTTGGTATTGGACCAAGTATTGGGCAAGTGTATAGCCCTGATCACTTTGATTAAACAAAAAGGGTTATCTGAGCACAGTGGCAGAACTATCCATTTAAAAAAGTGCTGTGTGTCTCTCTCTCTGTAGAACTACCAGGAGAACTATGAGGATGAGGGCTCCTACCATCAGGACCAGGGCCCGCTAGGCCAGGCGGGTGATCAGGGGTACCCCTACAAGGGTGGGGGTGGGGTGTATGAAGACTCCTCCTGCACTAATGACTTCTCCACAGACAGGGGGTACCAGCAGGAACCATACTCCCCCTCCAAGAACAACTACAACCAGTTCAGGAACCACTTTCAGGTGAGGGGAACTGAGAGTTATGAAACAAAAAAATTATTAAACTTAATTTCGAATTAAGTGGGTGGTTTTTCCTATTTTAAAGCAGAATTAATTTATTCCTCAAACATGTAAATGTTTATTCCGCTTAAAGTGCGCATGCTTGTTGGGTTGCCCCTCTGACGCCATAACACACAGCAAGATGGCGGTCCGCAGCAAACGCTGGTTTTGAGCCAAAACAATTTTTTTGATAAGTGCGCTGGAGGAACGGCAAATAATGAAAAGAGTGGATGATGGTATTATCGAGCTGTTGCTTAATTATTATTGTGACCACTGCGACAAAAGTTTGTACCATATTTGTATCGTAACGACAAACCGAGTTGACAGAAAAGCCGGTAGCCAGCTGAAGTGTGTGTTTTCTCGCGGTAGATTTAAATATGTATGTGTGCCCCCTGCCCAATCAGAACCCTTCCCGACCCCCAGACATTGGGTGGAATTAAATAAAGCGGATTTAACGTGTGTTCCATGTAAACTTTAATTTGGAATTATTATATCCATGTAAACTCGAAGGAGGATATTTTAATTCCGAACTAATTAATTCCGAATAATTAATTTGGAATTAAAAACATCATGTAAACGTGGCCATTGTCTTAATCAGTCAAAGAAATTTGTGATTTACATTGTACCCATCTGTGATTAGTGATCACACACACACACACACACACACACACACACACATACAGGGCACAGTGAGCCGCAAGGAGCGCACACAGTGTGGAGAAATGAAATTTCATTTTGCCGTGTGTGTGTGTGTT
>JAIFZK010000007.1:27505000-27520000 GCA_027481765.1 Tenualosa thibaudeaui
TTAGGCTCTCCATACAGACTGTGTGTGTGTGTGTTTGTCCTGTGTGGGTGTTAGTCAGCAGTGATGAGTGGTGTGTGTGTGTGTGTGTGTGTGTGTGTGTGTGTTTTCTAAATCCCTGTTATGTTGGGTCCTGTAGAAGAGGGAGAGTAACGCGCAGAAGCCTCCGGAAGCATCCATGTCTGGGCCAGAGGTGACCCAGCTACAGGAGGAGAGACAGCGCCTACAGGACAGAGTGGAGGTCAGAGGTCACACACACACACACACACACACACACTGCAGGAGGAGAGACAGTGCCTACATGACAGTTGAAGTCAGGGGTGACGCAGGACACACACACACACCACAGCGTCTGTGTCATGGACCTATCTATGAAAGTGTGTTATGTATTGGTTTGTGAGTAAAGACAGTGTGTGTGTGTGTGTGTGTGTGTATCTAGGCTCTAGAGAGGCGTAATGCAGAGCTGAAGCAGAGTGAGGAGAAGGTGAAAGCAGCAAACTCTGAGCTTTGCACCAAGATGAGGGAGATGATTCACGACCTGGACCAGGAGAAACAGGAGGCTCAGCAGAGGTGACACACACACACACACATACACAAATACACACACACACACACACATACACACACACACACACACACACACACACACACACACACACACACACACACACACACATACACATACACACACACACACACATACACACACACACACACACACACACACACACACAGGTAGCTCAGGTGAGTCACAGGTACAGGAATTCAACCTGGGCTCGGATATTGGCATACACACACACACACACACACACACACACACACACACACACACACACACACACACACACACACACACACACACACACACGCGCGCGCGCGCAGCCACCCATGACCTCCAGTCTCGGTGATGAGGGAGAGTGTCCCAGTGTCCCAGGTGGCTGTAGTTTCATTGCAGTAGTTCAAACTGGGCCCCTATCATTGTTTTTCATGCAGTGTGTGTGTGTGTGTGTGTGTGTGTGTGTGTGTGTGTAGGTATGAGCGGACACAGCAGCAGTTCCGTGATGATGTGGTGAATCGTGTGCGATCTGAGCTCACTGAGGAACACCAGACCCACATGGAGGAGCTCAGAGCCCAACACCAGCAGCAGATACACACTTTAGAGTGAGCACACACACACACACACACACACACACACACACACACACACACACCACTCCCCAAGACCAGCAGCACATACACACTTTAGAGTGAGCACACACACACACACACACAGACACACCACTCCCCAACACCAGCAGCAGATACACACTTTAGAGTGAGCACAGATACACACACACACACACTATACTCCACAACATCAGCAGCAGACAAACACTTTAGAGTGAGCACAGACACACCCACACACACATACATACACACACACACACACACACACACACACACTATACTCCACAACACCAACAAGTACAGGCCTTAGCCTGTGAGCATTAACAATGAGCATTAACACATGTACACACACACACACACACACACACACACCATTTTCCCTAACACCAGCAGCAAACACTTATGTTTAATACTGCAGTTTTTGGTGCAGCAGTCAGTGTGTCCGTGTGTGTGTGTCCGTATGTGTGTGCGTGTGTGTGTCCGTGTGCGTGCGTTTGTGTACATGTGTGTGTGTGCGTGTGTGTGCAGGTCTAAGCTAGCAAAGCTGCAGGGGGAGATGGCTGCGGTGCAGGAGTGTTATATTACCATCTGTAAGGAGAAGGACCGACTGGAAGAGAGTCTGACCAACCGCACAGAAGAGGAGGTGTGTGTGTACCCCATATTGAAACCAGTGCCATAAGCGCTTTAACACACACTTGATACTCTGCTGCGGTGCACCAGGGCCCCAACACTCAGGGGCTCTGCTCTCGCTGGCATAAAGTAAAAGCCCAGATACTGACTGTATGTGGGGAGAGATTTTATACTCAGACTCAGATACTGACTGTATGTGGGGAGAGATTTTATACTCAGACTCAGATACTGACTGTTTGTGGGGAGAGATTTTATACTCAGACTCAGATACTGACTGTATGTGGGGAGAGATTTTATACTCAGACTCAGATACTGACTATGTGGGGAGAGATTTTATACTCAGACTCAGATACTGACTGTGTGTGGGGAGAGATTTTATACTCAGACTCAGATACTGACTGTATGTGGGGAGAGATTTTATACTCAGACTCAGATACTGACTGTATGTGGGGAGAGATTTTATACTCAGACTCAGATACTGACTGTGTGTGGGGAGAGATTTTATACTCAGACTTAAGTCAGCATCTACTGTGCAACCCAACACATTAGTCAGTACATTAGTATGAACCACATGGGTGCTTACATTATAATGAACCGTGTACAGTATATGGGTGTTCACACTGTGATGAACTGTACATATGGGTGTTTACATTTGGTTTTGTAGGAATAATAATCGTAGGCCCATAGTGAGCTGTGACACTCACACACTCTCTCTCGGTCACTCACTCACTCACTCCTTCTTTCTCTTTCTCTTTCTGTCTCTGCGTGTGTGTGTGTGCGTGCGTGTGTGTGTGTAGAGTGCAAGGCAGCAGGAGAGAGATGGTGTGTTGGAGGAGCTGCGTGCAGAGCTGCAGCGTGAACACCAGGGGGAGCTGTGTCGCCTCAGGAGCCAGTGGGAGGCAGAGCTGCAGAAACGTCTCCAGAACAGCCTGGACTCAGCCCAACAGAACTGGCAACACCAGCAGCAAGAGGTGGGGCGTTCTTACACACACACACACACACACACACAGTCACCTTTAAAACTGCTTTAAATTTATTTTCTGATACTTAAGGCTATGGAATGTCTTCAGATGTCTGGATTTGGAGGCTTTAAAAGTGCCCCAATGTTTAGTTTGTCAGATGTGCAGTTTGTACACTTATATATATATATATATATATATTGAATGGACTTTGATGTGCTTAGAGTTGGACTTTTAAAATGCGCAAATACCCACAGCATGACTGAGTAGCAGCAATTTCACACAGCATGGCACTCATATATTACACACACACTTGAGCTTTGGAACCCACCAGAGTATGTGCGTGTGTGTGTGTGTGTGTGTGTGTGATAATCTCCCAGTCACTAGCTGGCTGGACTCAGTTTAACCTCAGTGCAGCTGTCTGCTGCTGACACTGCTGATGTTAGAGGCACCATGTGCTTATGTGGAAATAGCTGGGTTAATGTTTGTTGTGTGTTTGTTTGTGTAACAGCTCTGGTAATGTTTGCTGTGTGTGTGTGTGTGTGTGTGTAGTAGATGTGTTCTTCTTCAGCATGGTTAGTCCGGTGTCCTTTAGCACAAGGGCTCTGATAGTCGTAGTTTATACAGCAGTCTGTGTACGTGTGTGTGTGTGTGTGCGTGTGCGTGTGCGTGTGCGCATGTCTGTGTTCAGATCAGGTGGAGCATGTGGTCTGATGAAGTGGGTCTGACCCCTAGTGTGTGTGTGTGTGTGTGTGTGTGTGTGTGTGTGTGTGTGTGTGTGTGTGTGTTCAGGTGGAGCGCGCCTGGTCTGTGCGACTGGAGCGTGCGCTGGAGGAGGAGCGGACGCTGCGTTTGGCGCTGACTCAGGAGGGGGCGTCTCAGACGGAGGGGTGCGGGGGGCTGTCTCGGGAGGGGGCGTCTCAGACAGAGGGGTGCGGGGGGCTGTCTCGGGAGGAGGCGTCTCAGACGGAGGGGTGCGGGGGGCTGTCTCGGGAGGGGGCGTCTCAGACAGAGGGGTGCGGGGGGCTGTCTCGGGAGGAGGCGTCTCAGACGGAGGCGTGCGGCACAGCAGAGGCGTCCCCCGCCGTCCCTCGGGAGGAGGTGGAGGCACAGCTACAGGAGCAGAGGGAGAAACTACTGAAGGAGGCACAGGAGGAGCAGACTGCTGCCGTGGAGGAGGCCGTCAGGAGAACACAGAGGGAGCTGCAACAGAAACACCTGAAGGAGGTGGCCAAACACGTAAGTCTCACACACACACACACACACACACACACACAGAGGGAGCTGCAACAGAAACACCTGAAGGAGGTGGCCAAACACGTAAGTCTCACACACACACACACACACACAGAGGGAGCTGCAACAGAAACACCTCAAGGAGGTGGCCAAACACATAAGTGACACACACACACACACACACACACACACCCAGCATTGTGCATTGATCTGCTGGACTACTCCTCTAATAGCCTTTAAAGGAGAAATCCGGTGTGAAATGATGTATTGAAATATGATAAGTTTGAACGTTCATCTAGATGCATTTGTTTCAACCCCCCTGTGTTTCCTAGATGTTTGCAGAAGGTTTACAGTGGTTGTGTTTGGGGCATCATGCTAAGAGCAGTAATCACTATTTTTAAACCACAAACAAGTCCACCCACACTTCATTGGTAGTATAATGAGGGTCCTAACAATTCAAATGAGGCAGTGTGTACAGATAGGTGATAAAAAAGACAGTATCTTGATTTTTCCAGTAGGGGGACCTGATTGGATAGCAGACGGATAGACTGGCTAGATTAGATTAGGATTGGTTGAATTGGGCTGAAGAGATAAATAATAATTATAATCTGTACTCTTTTAATCCCACAAGGGAGAATTTACCCTAATCGTGAATTAGGAAAACACACAGCACACAGTAAACACACAGTGAGGTGAAGAACACACTAACCCAGACCAGCCAGCAGCCTGCCTCTGCAGGGATCCCAGAGAAGTGTGGGGTTGGGTGTCTTGCTCAACGGCACTTTAGCCGTGGTCCACTGGTCAGGGTTCAAACTGGCAACCTAACATTCCTGATCCAGGCCTTCCTGATCTGGACCATTGATGAGAGTTGCCAACTGATTAGAGACATTCCTTGGGACATGGAGACTGTAACTTTGCTGTGTGTCTGGCTAATGTGCCTCTAAACTGTCATGACGAAACAGCCCCTAGCCTAGCCCAGCCTATGCCAGACTGAGGTTAATAACGGCCCCTAGCCTAGCCCAGCCTATGCCAGACTGAGGTTAATAACGGCACCTAGCCTAGCCCAGCCTATGCCAGACTGAGGTTAATAACGGCACCTAGCCTAGCCCAGCCTATGCCAGACTGAGGTTAATAACGGCACCTAGCCTAGCCCAGCCTATGCCAGACTGAGATTAATAACGGCACCTAGCCCAGCCTATGCCAGACTGAGGTTAATAACGGCACCTAGCCTAGCCCAGCCTATGCCAGACTGAGGTTAATAACGGCACCTAGCCTAGCCCAGCCTATGCCAGACTGAGGTTAATAACGGCACCTAGCCTAGCCCAGCCTATGCCAGACTGAGGTTAATAACGGCACCTAGCCTAGCCCAGCCTATGCCAGACTGAGGTTAATAACGGCACCTAGCCTAGCCCAGCCTATGCCAGACTGAGGTTAATAACGGCACCTAGCCTAGTCCAGCCTATGCCAGACTGAGGTTAATAACGGCACCTAGCCTAGCCCAGCCTATGCCAGACTGAGGTTAATAACGGCACCTAGCCTAGCCCAGCCTATGCCAGACTGAGGTTAATAACGGCACCTAGCCTAGCCCAGCCTATGCCAGACTGAGGTTAATAACAGCCCTGTTGCTAGCTAACAACTTTCAGCCTGTCTGAAAGGCTTTTGAAACTAATAAAGATGGAGGTAATATAGCAACATCAACAGCAAGAGACCCTACTTGAAAATCAAGTTACTGTCTGTTAAAACAGTCTTCATAATAAACTATCTGTACACTTAGAAAGTTCTCAATGTCTCCTTTGAACTGTTGGGAGCCTCATTATGCTACCAACAAAGTGTGCAGCTACTTTGAGCCTTTGAGCTAATGGTGTAATATCTTTGCAACACTATGCTCTTAGCATTTGCATTGTGAGCTACTTGGGAGCATCAGATAAAAGTGCTGTATTTCGGAATGCTATGGGGAATGGAGATAGGTGATGCTATGGGGAATGGAGATAGGTGATGCTATGGGGAATGGAGATGGGGAATGTATTTCGGAAATGCTAGAGGTGAACATCTTTGTGTCTCTCCCTTTATAAACCCTTTATGGTGAACTCTACACCCATGGCCTTAACAGCATTTCAATGTGTGTGTGTGTGTTGGTCAGGTGGAGGGGGCCGTGTCAAGGGCACATAGCCGCTGGCTGCAGGAGCTGCCCACACACCCAGAGTACAGGGCTAGCCTACAGACACAGGTATCACACACACACATACACACACACACACCCAGAGTACAGGGCTAGCCTACAGACACAGGTATCACACACACATACACACACACACACACCCAGTGTACAGGGCTAGCCTACAAACACAGGTATCACACACACACACACACACACACCGAGTGTACAGGGCTAGCCTACAGACACAGGTATCACACACACACCCAGGGTACAGGGCTAGCCTACAGACACAGGTATCACACACATACACACACACACCCAGGGTACAGGGCTAGCCTACAGACACAGGTATCACACACACACACACAGGGTACAGGGCTAGCCTACAGACACAGGTATCACACACACACACACACACACACACACACCCAGGGTACAGGGCTAGCCTACAGACACAGGTATCACACACACACACACACACACACCCAGGGTACAGGGCTAGCCTACAGACACATGTATCACACACACACACACAGGGTACAGGGCTAGCCTAAAGACACAGGTATGACACACACACACACACATACACACCCCCAGGGTACAGGGCTAGCCTACAGACACAGGTATCACACACATACACACACACCCCCAGGGTACAGGGCTAGCCTACAGACACAGGTATCACACACACACACACACACACACACACACACAGGGTACAGGGCTAGCCTACAGACACAGGTATCACACACACACACACACACACACCCAGGGTACAGGGCTAGCCTACAGACACAGGTATCACACACACACACACACACACACCCAGGGTACAGCCTACAGGCTGAGGGTCGCTCTGTTTGCTTGATGTCCTCTGCCTCAGATATCTGCTGCGGTGAAGGCTGCCAAGGACCAATGGCAGGAGAGCTTGGAGGCCGACAGAGTGAAGTTGGAGCAGAGCAGAGAGCGGATTGGCCAGCTGCAGGAGGAGGTGCGCTCCCTCCAGGAGCAGCAGGAGACGCTGTTGGGAGCAGAGCTGGCGGCAGCTCGCACCTCCTGGACCTGTCAGCAGCAGGAGGAGATCAGCCGCCTCCAGAACCAACATCAGGCCCAGCTGGAGCAGGAGCTGGGACAGGCCCGAGAGGAGGCACAGCAGGAGGTGAAGGAGGGCCTGCAGGAGGCGCTGCAGCTGCTCAGGAGAGAGAGGGAGAGGACGGAGGAGAGGAGTGACGGCAGTGAAGTGGCAGTGGAAAGGAGCAGGAGAGGGAGCCTGAGGGAGCTCTGCAGGGAGGCGCTCATTAGAGCCATGGCTCTCGCCCGCCATGACTGGAACAAGGTGAATCTCCCCCGCACTCCTCATTTAGATAAGGACCTTTAGAACCTCCCCAGCATGCAATGCTCATCCTCATGCAAAGAGCCCTTAGAACATTCTCAGCATCCTATCTAAATAAAGAGCAGAACCTTTAGAACCTCCCCATCACTCTTCATCTAGATAATGGCCTTTAGAACCTCCCCATCACTTCTCGTGGAGATGAACCTCTTCCTTACTCCCCTCATGCAGATAAAAATGGAGAACCTTACAATCACTGCTCTAGTCCAGTACAGGATGGGTACTTTACAATCATCTCAGAACGTGTTCTTGAACTGGTTCTGTTCACTGTTCTTTGAACCTTGGTGCTGTCTAGTGGTGAGTTAGCCAGCATTTCCACGAACTTTGAGCAGAACCTGCGTCATGTGCAGTGTGTGTCCTGCAGCTCATAAACAGGAGATGTATGGCAGAGACCCAGTGAAACCACAGGAATGGGACTCTACTCTAGATGTTCTATCAGCGGTGTGGGAATAGAACTTCAGCTAGAACCTCTAGCCAGTCATGTGCTGAGCATTTGTTTAGTCAGATGGATCAGGTTCTGTTCGTCTGTGAGGGGAACCACTGGAAGCACACTCTGTTGTTCAAACCTCTGTGTGTGTGTGTGTGTGTGTGTGTGTGTGTGTGTGTGTGTGTGTGTCCAGAGGAGTGAGGAGAAGCTGAGACGGGTGCTGAAGGAGACGCAGGAGCGACACCAAAAGGAGATTATTCAGCTGCAGAGTACGACTGCTACACACACACACACACACACACACACACACACACACACACACACACATACAGGCACATCACTCCACACACACACACACACACACACACACACATACAGGCACATCACTCCACACACACACACACACATACAGGCACAGCACTCCACGCACACACACACACATACAGGCACATCACTCCACACACACACACTCACACATACAGGCACAGCACTCCACACACACACATACAGGCACATCACTCCACACACACACACACACATACAGGCACATCACTCCACACACACACACACACACACACACACACACACATACAGGCACAGCACTCCACACACACACACTCACACATACAGGCACAGCACTCCACACACACACACACTCACACACACATACAGGCACATCACTCCACACACACACACACTCACACAGGCACAGCACTCCACGCACACACACACACATACAGGCACATCACTCCACACACACACACTCACACATACAGGCACAGCACTCCACACACACACATACAGGCACATCACTCCACACACACACACACACATACAGGCACACTCACTCACACACACACACACACACACACACACACACACACATACAGGCACAGCACTCCACACACACACACTCACACATACAGGCACAGCACTCCACACACACACACACTCACACACACATACAGGCACATCACTCCACACACACACACTCACACATACAGGCACAGCACTCCACACACACACACACACTCACACACACATACAGGCACATCACTCCACACACACACACACATACAGGCACAGCACTCCACACACACACACTCACACATACAGGCACAGCACTCCACACACACACACACTCACACACACATACAGGCACAGCACTCCACACACACACACACACACATACAGGCACAGCACTCCACACAAACACACACATATACAGGCACAGCACTCCACACGCACACTCACACACACACATATACAGGCACAGCACTCCACACGCACACTCACACACACACATATACAGGCACAGCACTCCACACGCACACTCACACACACACATATACAGGCACGCCACTACGCGCACACACACACACACACTCACACACACACACACAGGCACAGCACTCCACACACACACACATATACAGGCACGCCACTACGCACACACACACACACAGCACTCACACACACACACACACACATATACAGGCACGCCACTCACGCACACACACACACACAGCACTCCACACACACACACACACACACATATACAGGCACGCCACTACGCACACACACACACACACACAAACAACACAGGCACAGCACTCCACAAACACACACACACATACACATACAGGCACGCCACTACACACTTACACATACAAAGAAATGACACTACTCACACACAGTTAAAGAAATGACACTACACACACACACACAGTTAAAGAAATGACACTACACACACACACACAGTTAAAGAAATCACACTACACACACACACACAGTTAAAGAAATGACACTACACACACACACACAGTTAAAGAAATCACACTACTCACACACACAGTTAAAGAAATGACACTACACACACACACACACAGTTAAAGAAATGACACTACACACACACACACAGTTAAAGAAATGACACTACACACACACACACACAGTTAAAGAAATGACACTACACACACACACACAGTTAAAGAAATCACACTACTCACACACACAGTTAAAGAAATGACACTACACACACACACACACACACAGTTAAAGAAATGACACTACACACACACACACACAGTTAAAGAAATGACACTACACACACACACACACAGTTAAAGAAATGACACTACACACACACACACAGTTAAAGAAATGACACTACACACACACACACACAGTTAAAGAAATGACACTACACACACACACAGTTAAAGTGGGATTTGGTAGGTGGGGCAACTCCCACATTTTGTGTTGGCGCAAAAAACTATGATAGGACTGTCACTGGCACTATATAGAACACTGTGCTCACCCTGTTCAGATAGGACAAGTATCTCAGATAGGACTGTCACAAGTATATTTGTTTTCCATATCGGGGCCAATATCCAATACAAATACTGGATTGGTGCATCCCTAATTATATCTCAAATGTCTGAGCGTGATACGCATTTGCTATCAGAAAGCCAGACTCTACTATAGGATAAGTGAAAACGTAACCAACCTTTGTTGGAGCTCATGATGTGGTAATTGGTGCTGGCGTTTTAGTGATTGGAGGCGTGTGTGTGTGGATGTGTGGGTGGATGTGTGTGTGTGTGCGCAGACTCGTCAGCGGAGTGCTCAGATGGGTCATGTGTGAGTAAGCGCTGTTTGGAGATGACTGCTCGACTACAAAAGAAGAATCAGGAGCTTCAGAGGCAGCTGGAGAAGACCACCAGAGAGCACCGCAACACTCTACACACACTCACAGGTACACACACACACACACACACACACACACACACACACACACACACACAGCAGACCACCAGAGAGCACCGCACCACTCTACACTCCCTCACAGGTACACACACACACACACACTCACACACACACACACACACACACACACAGCTACAACAGACCACCAGAGAGCACCGCACCACTCTACACACCCTTACAGGTACACACACACACACACACACACACACACACACACACACACACACAGCAGACCACCAGAGAGCACCGCACCACTCTACACTCCCTCACAGGTACACACACACACACACACACACACACACACACACACACAGCTACAACAGACCACCAGAGAGCACCGCACCACTCTACACACCCTTACAGGTACACACACACACTCACACACACACACTCACTCACCCCACTCACTCACTCCTTCACTCACTCCACACACTCTGCACGCACTCACAGGTACAACAGACCACCAGAGATAACGGACTGTGTATGTGTGTGTGTGTGTGTCCACAGAAGAGCACGAGGAAGCCTTGCGGCAGGAGAGGGAGGCCCATGCTAGGGCCCTGGAAGAGACCAAAAAATCAGCTCAGGAAGCGTGAGTAACACGCACACCCAAACACAATTCATCTACTGTGTGTTTGTGTGTGTGTGTGTGTGGTTGTAGTTAATTGGTTTAGTGTAGAGAAACTCAGTGTGTGTGGCTTGAGGGGTTGAGTTGGTAAGTGGTTGTTTTGTGTTGCATTGTGTAACTGTGTGTGTGTGTGTGTGCGCGCAGAACTCAAGATGGTCAGAAGAGCCTCCAGGCTGGCCTAGAGGAGATGAAGGAGCAGTACACCAGTGCAGTGGACAAGATAAGAGGTACACACACACACACACACACACACCTACACTGACAGTCTGCATTTACGCACATGCTAATCACACCACACTCACACACATGCTAGCTACAGTCCACTTGCAGTGAGCTCAGAGATTTGTGAATTCACATAAGCATAGTGTGTGTGTGTGTGTGTGTGTGGTGTGTCCATCACATATGTCTTATGAGTTAAAGTTGTGTGTGAGTGTGCATGTGATGTATGATATGTGTTGAAGTGTAACTGTGTGTGTGTGTGTGTGTGTGTGTGTGTGCGTGCGCTGTAGCGGATATGCTGCGGTACCTGCAGGAGAGCACAGGCCGAGCTGCAGAGCTGATCAGTGTGGAGGTGCAGAGGGAGCGTCAGGAGACGGCCAGACGGATGCGTCACTATTACCTCACCTGTCTGCAGGAGCTGCTCACTGAGGGAGGACACTCCAAAGGGTGGGGACAGACTGATGGAGGACACTCCAAAGGGTGGGGACAGACTGAGGGAGGACACTCCAAAGGGTGGGGACAGACTGAGGGAGGACACTCCAAAGGGTGGGGACAGACTGAGGGAGGACACTCCAAAGGGTGGGGACAGACTGATGGAGGACACTCCAAAGGGTGGGGACAGACTGAGGGAGGACACTCCAAAGGGTGGGGACAGACTGAGGGAGGACACTCCAAAGGGTGGGGACAGACTGAGGGAGGACACTCCAAAGGGTGGGGACTGGGGGATGGACTGTGTGGTTATGACATCTCTGTTCTCCTCTTCCCCCAGAGCAGAGAAGAAAATCATTAACGCTGCCAGCAAGCTGACTGCCATGACAAAGGTCCTCGAGACTCCTGTGATCAAGAAGAAACTCAGCAAGGGACAAACAGCCCAAGGTGTGTGTGTGTGTGTGTATGTATGTCTGCCTAGATCAACACTGGATAATATGTTTGGCCCCTACTTTTAAGAATGCCATTGGTTTGGATGATTTGGCTCCTTGTATTGCAGAGGAGGTCGACCTCATGAGTGTTCCAGTCCAGACTCTGAGAGTTCCATCCAGCCTGGCACCTCTGCTTGAGGCCAGAGACCCTGGAGGAGGGAAGTCGAGGTCGATCCTCGTAAACAGCGTCTCTCTCAGCAGCAAGGCCTCAGAGAGCAGCGTCCAGAGGGAACACACCCCCTCAGAGCTGAAGCCTCCTGTTTCGGCCGCGGCCCCGCTGTCCCAGAAGCCCTTGCTGTCTGCTGCTGTCCACTCCTCTTCGTCCCGTGGTGAGCTGGGTGTGGCAGCATTGCCAGAGGTCAGGTGTCATAGGTCACAGGCCAGTCTGGCACATGTGACCCTGAGGAACCAACGCAGAGTCAAGGACAGAGAGAGGGAGCCGCCCCAGCAGCAGCAGCGTCATCAGCGTCCACGCCGCTCCGAGTCGGATCCAGGGAGGCCCGCGGAGCTGCAGAGCTCCTCTGGGGGGTCTTGCCTGAAGGGCCCCTGGCCCCTGAGTCGGGAGTCTTGCCTCCAGGAGCCGCCGGTCAGAGACGGGGGCCAGAATGACTGGAGCATCAGCAGTGCTGGGTCCAGCCTGCCCACACACACACACTCACACACACACACACTAAGCACTAGCTCTGGGTTCAGCCTGCCCACACACACACACACACACACTCACACACTAAGCACTAGCTCTGGCTCCTACCTGCCTGCTCAAACACACACTCACACACTCCCCCTCAGCAGCAGTGGCTCCTACCTCCCCCCGCATGCACACACACACACACACACTCCTGTAGCTGACCTATTCAGGCCGTTGTCTGCGCTGGGGGATGCGTTTGACGCGGGCAGCAGCTTCCTGGGCGAGACCAGTGACTCCACCATCTACAGGGAGATTGGGAAGACTCCTACGTCTGCTTGTGTGGATCCCCCGGAGAGCGGTCAGGGCCTGATGGGCAGACTGGCTCCCAAGAGCCTCTTCTCTGAGCTGAAGGGACCACAGCGGGACAGTGGTTTTGACAGCCCCCCCTCACAGCTGAGAAAGAGGCTCTCCTGAGGGTGTGTGTACATGTGTGCACACACACACACACACACTCACACTCACACACACTCAAACTCCTTTGACCACCTGATATGGACCTTGACCTTTCTCTCGCTCTTACAACACACGCAGACACAGACACGCAGAGATCTGTTTTTGTGCTTGTTTACATTCTCAAGAGGAGACTTTTATGGAATGTGATGTTTGTGTTACAAATGAAGTCCCTTGGCTGCATAAACAATTGCTCTGTCCCTCTAGAGTGCCAGGACTGCCTTTTATTGGATGTGTGAATTGTAAAATAAGTTTATTCAGTCTAATTGTCCGTGTTTTTATATATATATAATTATATCAGTCATGATGAGGTATGTGTTGTGGATTCCAGTCCCATGTTTTATCCAATTAAATGTTTTGTATAAAAGTGTGTGGTTGTGGTGGTTTGCTGTTTATTTTAAGGAGTCCCAGGACTGCTTATGTGAAAGCCTCAACAATGCCAGATGTCATTTCGACTGAATAATGTGGCTTCACGTGACCTGTTCCAAACACGTGCCCATGTGCTCTTCCCCCGAGTTCAGCTGTAACTCAGTGAAGTTTGGATTCTTTGCGGTGGTGGTGTCAGAATTGCCCAACCGACAGCACCCGACCTAACAGAGTTCACAACGTTGATAAACTAGTTTATGTCAGCAGGGGTGGGGCTCATTACTCTTCTCGCTCATAAGCGACTAAAACTAATTACTTAGTTTCAGACTTCAGATCGTGACAATGCTTACATGGCTGATCTTGCTTGTTGTATTGATAATTTTTCGATATCGATTTCCGTATTTTCTAAAGGATCTACAGTATGCAGTTAGGACCACTCACGTTGGGTATCGCTTGGCTAAATACACACAGTCCAAACCGTACTTTACAATATTGGATCGATTTTTAGAAACGGTGAGTAAGCACCCTCAGAAGACGTTTATTACTTTCAAAAATGAATCTTTCTCATATCAGGAGACGGATAAACAGAGTAATCGGGTCGCCAGAGCCCTCCGGGAGCGCGCAGGCGTGAAGCAGGGCGACACCGTTGCGCTTCTCCTGGGCAACGAACCCATGTTCTTGTGGATGTGGTTGGGCTTGACTAAACTCGGCTGCTCCGCCGCCCTGCTCAACTCCAACCTGAGGTCCAGGTCGCTCCTCCACTGTTTCTCATGCTGTAAGGCCACGGTGCTGATCGCAGCCGCAGGTACACCTCCGCTCTTCGCTGTTACAGTCTGACAGGTTAGGTGCGATTTAGAAAGAAGTGATGGTAAATTGTCCGTGAAATCAGTTTGTGTTGGATGGGTCACCATGAGTAGAAGAGAATTATGTGAGACAGACCTTAGTATAGGGTGAGGACCTGTATTACTGGTCATGGATTGGAAAAGGCCGTTTGTAATGATT
>JAIFZK010000007.1:27525000-27542500 GCA_027481765.1 Tenualosa thibaudeaui
TGTACAACGCCATCCTGCAAGGCACCATCAAACTCTAGCTGACTGGTGGTCAGGCATCATTGCACTGATGCTGAACTGGGACACTGTGATGGCAAACATCCACCTTGATGTCACTGCTATCTCTACAAGAATGTACACAGTAAATGACATGAAACTGTTCTTTTTTTTAATGATTAATTATTTTCATTGTTCTGTTTTCATATATGCTTGATATGCATACTGGGAGAGTTAAGATAAATATATTTCTTAATTTGTAAAGTGGCCAAGAGTATTCTTTTTCCTGTTGAAGCTGTTTGAGCCACGGAGTGTGTGGTAAGTTAAGAGGAATGGTTTGTGTAAGATGACATTTTAGTTTCATTGTTTGACCCCCTTCAGAGCTGGAATACCCCTAAATGCAGATCGGGAGTGTGAGGAAACTGGGAGACTTTACTACAGTGAACTTTTACCTAAATGTGATCCATTTGTGCTATCCAATCCCCGGACGCGAATTCACTCTTTGGTATGCCCGCCCACTTCCCCAAACTCAAGTGCGCACTGTGAACATAGGGTTGCCAGATAACAAGCGATCCGAACACAAAAAGAACATAAAAATAGGGACACATACATTGGGAATCGACGTAGCTAATAACCAAGACGCATCTATTTGCCCATCAATTTTAAGATGTAGGCTAGATTAAGTTACCTAATATTTTAGAAATAGGTTACCTTCAAAAGAGATGAAATGACCGAACAAAAAAGTTTTACGCATCAATATTCCAGTCATTAAATTTTCAAGACATTCCACTTGTTCTGGACTGCTGCGTCACGCATACAAGATGACCTAACGCAATCCGCCATCACTTCCGCTAACTTAAAATGAAAGCCTCACAGGGATTTATTTAACCGCTGTCTGTGACGGCAGGTCAATGCACAAGTATAGGGTATTGATGCATAGCCGGGTGTGTTTGGATAGATTCATTAGCTGTTGATGGAGGAGACACGCACCTGGCAACTCCGCTGAGAGCTTGAATAGAGGGTGGAACCGAAGGCAGCATATCTGACCGAGATTGCATGCAAATAAGTTAATATGAACTCGAACTGATTTTTACATTCGTCGTGCCTCTTAATTTATAGACATGCACTATCGCTAAATTTGGTTACTGTATGGAGTTAGCTTCCTGTGTGTCAACATAACGTGTGCAAGATGTACGTCTGGATAACTGTTTTAGCGGGGTTGGCGGTTTTGCCAGCAATTCTGAAACCATTCTTCCCCTATTTTTTTGAAGATCTGAAGTACATTCTTAAAACAATCCGATTTGGAATCAGGCTAACCAAATACAAGCGAGGGAAAACCCTCTATAGCATTCTGGACTGTTTTTTGGACGCTGTGAAGAAACACCCGACCAAGATTTTCATTCACTTTGAAGGAAACTCGTACACATATTTGGAGGTCGACAAACAGAGCAATAAAGTGGCAAATGCTTTTCGGACTCATGCCTCGCTTAAAGAAGGCGACACTGTGGCCCTGTTCTTGGGGAATGAGCCGTGTTATGCGTGGCTTTGGCTGGGTTTGGCAAAACTCGGCTGTCCCGTAGCGCTTCTCAACTACAACATAAGGGCCAAATCACTACTCCACTGCTTCTCCTGTTCTGGAGCCAAAGTGCTGATCGCGGCTGCAGGTAAAGTGAGGTGTCACTTCATCACGAATAATAGTGTCCGTTGGGGGAGTGGGCGCAGGTCGCTGGGGTGTCTCTTGGATTAAATGTTTTATAATGCGATTACAGGATTCGTGGTTAAATGTGACGCGGTTTTATTTTGTCCATCAAAGTGAAAAGCGTTAAAACCTGGCACGTGGGTAACCAACCTGCATCGTGTCCTGATTATATATGATGATCTTTAGCTGGATCGAGTCATCAACAAGGCGAGGTCATCTAGGCTAGTTTGTCAACATTGATTGAATCATCAAATCATCAGTTTTCCAGGCACATATGAAGCATAACGTTGCATACAGCTAGGGGCATAAGGTTGGATTTGTAAAATGTTTACACCTGTAAAAAGTCACTGCCGTTATTGTGTCCGGTTGTACTGGCTCCTTATTCTCAAGAATGAGAGAGTTTAATGTTTGTAAAATGTGGGCCAAACCAGCCACCACAGGGCAGAAGGCAACCACTTCAGCTGAGGGGGAATTTGCATTGCAGAGTCATTGTTACAGTTTAACCATGTTGTCAATACTTTACTAAAACATGCAGTACGTGGCTCAGAGAGGCTGCTTTGTTGCCCGTCCGTACAGGAGTAGTTGATGGTTAGGAAAGCTATCGGCGTCAAAGGTGAGGTTGTGCAAGAGGAGACTATTTGGGGTTAGTCGTATATTATCTGGCGCGGTATTGTCAAGGCAGATGTTGCATGTAACAGGGTCCAGTAGAGCTGTGTGCCAAATGCAAACGGAAAAGAATGAAAACCACAGCAGACACGCAACATGTCTCAGAAACCTCCAAAGCAATGCGGCTCCATTTGACAGCCGAAGAGTGTTATTGCTAACGTTAATCGGCACAAGCAGGCATTGTGTGGTGATCAGTGTGTGTAAAACTCTTAACCATAATTGGGACAAACAACACATTAACCCTGTGCCTGATCCATGCAACATACAGGTTCTCTCTCTCACTCTGTGTGTGTGTGTAGAGCTGCGGTCTGCTGTGGAGGATGTACTGCCTGTACTAAGGGAACAGGGCATCACTGTGTACCTGCTGTCGGATGAGGGCGATGCCAAGGGCATCCATGGCATCTCTGAGACGATCAGACAGGCGCCAGACACACCTATCCCCCGTTCCCTGCGTGCCAATGTGGGCATCAGGAGTATCGCCCTCTACATCTACACTTCAGGGACCACAGGTAAAGTGCACACCTGACTCTCCACTTGGAACTTGTGGTGACATCTGCCATGTTCACATAGTCACCACTAGAGTCAGCACTAGAATTACCAGCCACCACTCGAATCACCACTAGTCACCACTAGAGCCATTACTACAACTAAGAGTCCATGGGAAGATTGATTTTGTAACCAGGAGTTTTGCTTTGTTTAGTTTTGCTTTGGTGTCTCCCACAGGTCTTCCAAAGGCCGCATTGGTGACCCATGAGAGGGTGTGGGCCGCCTCCTTTGTCCAGGGCATGTCAGGTGTCAACAGCTCAGACGTCTTCTACATCAATCTCCCCCTCTATCACAGTGCCGGATTTCTGATTGGCCTTGTTGGAGGCATCGAGAGAGGTGATATGCTCAACATTCGCACACACACACACAAACACACACAAACACACACACACACACGCCTCACTGGAATTTTCTCCTTAGGGGAGACAGCGTAAGTTCTCAACTTGCTCTGTTCTCTTGTGTTCAGGCCTCACTGCGGTTCTCTTGTGTTCAGGTATCACTGTGGTTCTGCGGAGGAAATTCTCGGCCTCACAGTTCTGGGAAGACTGCAGGAAGTATGACATCACTGTGATGCAATATATCGGGGAGACGCTACGCTACCTCTGCAACACCCCACAGGTGAGCGCACACACACACACACACACCTCTCACACACACCCCACAGATGACCACACACACCTCTCACACACCCCACAGGTGAGCACACACACCTCTCATACACCCCACAGGTGAGCACACACTCCTCACACACACACCACAGGTGAGCACACACTCCTCACTCACACACCCCACAGGTGAGCACACTCCTCACACACACACCTCTCACACACTCCACAGGTGGGCATGCACACCTCTCATACACACACATTTCTCACACACACCAGTGACACCCTACAAGTGAGCAAACACACCTCAACACCCTAATCTCCACATCTCACAGGTGAGCACACACATCACACACCATTCAACATACACACCTCACACAGCCTACACACACCCTAGAGGTGAGCACACACACACCTTAAGCTTAACACACACTCCTAAAACTCCACAGGTTAACACACACTCCTCTAAAACTCCACAGGTTAACACACACCTGTCACACACCCCACTGCCCCCCCCTCAGGTCCTCCAGAAGTGAGTCTTAAGCCCAGTCAGTGCAGACTCAACTAGTTACTAGCAAGAGCTATGTGGTTTGCTGGGGGCAGGGAGTTCCAACGCTCCCAAACATTAACAAGGGCAAATCAGTTTATCAGTGTGTTCTTGCCCTTCCTCACAGAAAGACAATGAGAAGGAGCACAAGGTGCGGATCGCTATCGGCAACGGTGTGCGCAGTGACATCTGGACGGAGTTCCTGAGGCGTTTTGGCAACATCTACGTGCGTGAGCTATACGCCGCCACCGAGGGGAACGTGGGCTTCATAAACTACACCACCAAGGTGGGCGTGGTGGGACGTGTCAACTTCCTGCATAGGGTGAGTCGCAGCTCCAATACTGTCCCCAAGGGGGTTAGCACACAGCTAACCAGCTACCCAGCCTCTTCTATAGTGCAGCTAATCAGCTACCCAGCCTCTTCTATAGTGCAGCTAATCAGCTACCCAGCCTCTTCTATAGTGCAGCTAATCAGCTACCCAGCCTCTTCTATAGTGCAGCTAATCAGCTACCCAGCCTCTTCTATAGTGCAGCTAATCAGGTAGCCAGCCTTTTCTTTAGCAGCTATTCTGCTAGCTCCTTCAGGGGCCTACAGGCTGCACAAAGCTGAACTGTTAACCAGCCACTCTTTTAGGAAGTCTCGTTTTTGTTCCGTACTGTGGCAATACATTGCGTCCTGTACTTTGCAATAGACCTCTTTATTTTATTTCAATTATTTGTAGACCTCCACTTTCAACATTTTTCAGGCCAGTGCATTAACTATTGTTTCTTTAAATGAAACTAGTTTCAGTAAAGTGGTTTCTTCTTGTCTTGTCATAGTGCATCTTTCCGTATTCGCTCATCAAGTTTGATGCAGAGAAGGAAGAGCCAGTCCGCAATGCTGAGGGACTCTGTGTGAAGGCTGCCAAAGGTCAGTCATGAATGAATATTTGAAGTCATCGTTGGAGGCTAAATGTTACTTCTATGGTGACTTGTTAGTCTTGTTGTGGCATGTTAGTCTTGTTTTTGCATGGGTTAAAAAAAACAGCTTTCTATGACAAGAACAGATGCATTATATAACTCAGGGTTTGGTGGAGGATCCATCCTGCGTGTGAGTAGTGTGACTAGGGTAGGTCCTAGACTCAAAGGTCAAAAGTGAGGGACGATAAGATTCTGCTTGTTACCACCAGATTGTCCACTACAGTGTCAAAGGTCACACATAAAGTGGAAGTCATGGTGGATGGACAATGGGCAATTCTGAAAACACTCAGAACACTTTCTGCCAATAAGAGCAGCACATGACGTGTGTGCAGGGCTGACTGAGGTGGAGCATCAGAGGCTCAGTTTGTGGTCAATAGTGAGTGGGAAATGGAAACACAAAATAGACTGTATATTAGATACAGGAATGTTAAAAAAATAATTTCATTCAAAAATGTTAAAATTAATTTTTAAATAGGTTATAGAGCAGACTTTTATCAGGATAGCAGCCCACTTATTATTGTAGCAAGTCAAACCATGACACATCAATTAACATTAAGTCTACAAAATAACAAAATAGTGCATTACAGAAAGTATTTTAAAAGTATTTTGACTTGTATCAGCCAAAGGCTACATGGCCTAATCCTATTACAATTTTACAATTAATTACAAAAAATTACAATCTTGTGCGTCTCAAACCATCTGCAGTTCCAGACATTACCACGAGGAAAGCTGGGACCTGGTGGAGATAAGTACTTTCCCACGCCAAAGATGTTTTTTCTAAATGTGTACTTTGATGTGGATTTGATCGTACAAACACTCTAAGATAAAATTTGTGCGTAAGAACGTTTTATAAATGAGGCCCAGGGTTTCAGATACAAGCACAAATACAAGCAACATCATAGAACATCAGTGTTGGGTGTTAAATAAGCAGACTGCTTCTTTTGGGTGTTAAATAAGCAAACCACTTCTTTTGGGTGTTAAATAAGCAGACCACTTCTTTTGGGTGTTAAATAAGCAAACCACTTCTTTTGGGTGTTAATTAAGCAGACCACTTCTTTTGGGTGTTAAATAAGCAAACCACTTCTTTTGGGTGTTAATTAAGCAGACCACTTTTTTTGGGTGTTAATTAAGCAGACCACTTCTTTTGGGTGTTAATTAAGCAGACCACTTCTTTTGGGTGTTAATTAAGCAGACCACTTTTTTTGGGTGTTAATTAAGCAGACCACTTCTTTTGGGTGTTAAATAAGCAGACGGCTTCTTTTGGGTGGTTTTGTAGGTGAGACGGGCCTGCTGGTTGGAAGGATCACTAAACACTCACCCTTCATTGGCTACGCTGGAAACAGACAGCAGACAGAGAAGAAGAGGCTACAGGACGTGTTTATCAAGGGAGATCTGTACTTCAACAGTGGTGACCTCCTCAAAATTGACCATGACAACTTTGTCTACTTCCAGGACCGAGTCGGGGACACTTTCAGGTAACTGCCCTCAACATGTGGGATGGTGGTGTGCACAGAGGGGCTTCTGGGTAGGTGCAGTGGAAAGAGGCTTGTCCACTGAAGGAGTGTTTGCCCACAGATACTAGTTTGACTTTCCAGTTTAACATGCCCACCTCCACTGAGGAGTAGAGCTCATTAGATTAGATTAGATTAGATTAGATTAGATTCAACTTTATTGTCATTACTCATGTATAAATACGAAAACGAAATGCAGTTTGGCATCTAATCAGAAGTACAAAGAGCAGCAAGTGCAGTATATACAGTATATGCAATATGTACAATTAAAGAGCAAATTATATACAGATAAGAGTAGTAATAATAAATAGGCAGAATAATAATTAGGCAGAAGAGCAATATACATGTAAGGTGAAGAGATAATGAGGGTAATATACAGATGTGCAATAGAGATAGTTATGTACAGATGTATTAAGTGTTAAGTATATACAGATGTGCTAGAGATAGTTATGTACCGATGTATTAAGTATATACAGATGTACAGATGTACAGTCCAAGGGCTATAGCAGCAGAGTGCAGTGTGAGGTTCAGTGGGGGACAGAGTTCAGTAGTGTGATGGCTGTGGGGAAGAAGCTGTTTCTGAACCTGGTGGTTTTAGTCTGGAGGCTCCTGTAGCGCCTTCTGGAGGGGAGGAGTTGGAATAGTATGTTGGCAGGATGAGAGGTGTCCTTCAGAATGCTGCGTGCCCGTCGCAGACATCTTTTCTTGTGGACATCCTCAATGGCAGGAAGTGGAGTCCCTGTGATTCTCAGAGCAGTTTTCACCACTCGCTGCAGAGCCTTGCGGCCAGCGACAGAGCAATTTCCATACCAAACTGTCACAGTTAGTCAGGATGCTCTCGATCGCACAGTGGTAAAAATTGCTCAGGATGCCAGTGGACAGGTGGTTTTTCTTTAGTGTCCTTAGGAAGAAGAGGCGCTGGTGGGCCTTCTTGACCAGGCTTAAGGTGTTGGTCGACCAGGACAGGTCCTCGGAGATGTGGGTCCCCAGGAATTTGAAGCTGGTAACATGTTCCACAGCCATACCATTGATGTGGATGGGGTCATGGGTGTTTCCCTTCTCTTTCCTGAAGTCCACAATGAGTTCCTTGGTCTTGCTGGTGTTCAAGAGCAGGTTGTTGTCAGCACACCATGCAGCCAGGTGCTTCACCTCTTCCCTGTAGTCAGACTCATTGTTTGTCACTGATGAGTCCAATCACCGTGGTGTCATCTGCAAACTTGATGATGGACTTGGATCCATACACAGGCCTGCAGTCATGGGTGAAAAGGGAGTAGAGGAATGGGGATAGCACACAGCCTTGTGGTGCACCGGTGCTCAGTGACATGGTGGTGGACCGGTTCTGGTCTGACCTAACAAACTGGGGTCTGTTGGTCAGGAAGTCCATGATCCAGTTGCAGAAGGGGTTGCTGATTCCAAGGTTGACGAGTTTGATGATTAACTTGGAGGGGATGACTGTGTTAAATGCTGAGCTGAAGTCAACAAACAGCATTCTTGCATATGCATTCTTACTGTCCAAGTGTGAGAGCACACAATGAAGCGCTGTGGATATCGCATCTTCTGTTGCTTCTGTAGGCAAATTGATGAGGGTCCAGTGTGGGCGGCAAGCATCTGTGCATGACACACACACACACACACATCTGTGTACTGGACAGAGTCCAGTTACTCAACAACATGGCAGTTTGGTCCTCACACTCCACAGGATAATCCACTGTTTCCTGGTGTATGTGTGTGTGTGTGTGTGTGTGTGTGTGTGTGTGTGTGTGTCTCTTGTTGACAGGTGGAAGGGGGAGAATGTGGCCACGACAGAGGTGGCCGATATCCTGACGACAGTGGACTGCATCGAAGAGGCCAATGTCTACGGGGTCAAAGTTCCAGGTGAGATCTGATCTGATCTCAGAGTAACTCCAGTGATTTTTCTGAGGAACATCAATGTCCCTCAGAAAAACTCCTGGATTCCCTCAAGGTCATGTGACCGTCGTGTCCAGAGGGGTCCCCTGTGTGACGTGAACGTCATGTCCTTCTCCCCACTCGTCTGTGTCGCAGGTCATGAGGGTCGGATCGGAATGGCTGCCGCCACGTTAAAGGAAGGGAGTGAGTTTGATTGTGTGCAGACGTGTCGCCATATGGCCAACTACCTGCCGGCCTACGCACGGCCACGCTTCATCCGCATTCAGGTGAGCAAGCAAGCGTCACAGAACACCTGTCCCCAACACACACCTCAGTACTGTGAAGACATGAGAGAGCATGATATGTGTGAGTGTGACTGATGTGTGACTGTGTGAGTGGTGTCACCCCGTGTTACTGGTAGTGTGTGACACGGTTGTGCAGGTGTTGGTACCCAGCCTATAGGACTTTACGGTCACTACTAAGGCACGCCCGTCACCCCCGATAACCTGCCACTGTGTGTGTGTGTTTGTGTGTGTGCATCTGTCAGACCTGTCTTGAGATGACCGGAACCTTTAAGATGAAAAAGGTGAAGTTGGTGGAGGAGGGTTTCGATCCGGAGGTCATTCAGGACGACCTGTACTTCCTCGACCTTGAACAGAAGAAGTATGTGCCTTTAACCCGCCAGATCTACGACTCCATCCTGGCCAGAGAGATTAAGCTGTAGTCAGTGCAGACAGACAGAGGGAGACACAGACACTGTCCATGAGTCGCCCCCTGCTGCCAGTCACAGGACACAGGTTCTGTTCTGGCAGGAACTAACCCCTAGCCTCGCTCCCTAAGCTCTGGGGGCAGACGAGCATTAATTGCGCTTTGAGTAGCACACAAACCAGTGGTACAACAGCCCATGGTGTTCACATGCAGAGACCAGGCCAGCAGATGGAGGACATTCTCAGGCCCACACTACAGATGTTTTACCAGTACTGTTCCTCATGGAATAATGTGATTCTTACAGAACAATAAATTACTAATAAAAGCAGCTCTCGTCACATTCTTAAATTCCAAGTAATTGTGGAGCTGACGAGCTCTGTGGCGCAAGTTACAGAGCTGGGAGTCCCTACTGAACTTTACAGATGAACACACTCACACTCAGATAAAACAGACGCTGCAGACGGCTGGTACTTTAAAAATGAGTTTATTTATTAATTCAGTGGTATACTTAGAAATGTGCTGCAAAGGAAGTAATAGCAGGAAGATAAAGAAGAGAAACTGAAGGACAAATAAAGTCAGTCAGACGAAGAGAACGTAAGGGTGGGTCCAAGCTGTGGTTTATCAAAAGAAAAGTAGTACTGCAGTGCCTTCATAAATCGTCTATTTGTAGAAAAATACATCTGAGGGGCACCGCTACAGCATCCTGGATCCCAAAGAAAGGATGACGTCTGCCCAGCAACGCAGACCAGCGCACACAGATTCTTCAACTCAGTTCAACCAAGCATTTTCTATTTGGTAAATAAGAATAAAAAGGTTCTGACTGTTAAAAATGCCTTTAAATAGTGTGTTTGGAGATATATTTAATTATTTCTATATATTTTTTTATATATATATATATATATGTATATTGGTAGAAAAAGGTGGTTTTTATGCTAAGTTCCAAGGCTCAGGGGTTTCCCCAGAATACAAACATAACCAAGATCAGCGTTTTTTTGCCTCTTTGTTTTTCTTTTTTTTTAGAAACATTTTTCTCTTCAGTTTTATACAAAATCACAAAGATACAAAAGGGCAGCGAACCAAGGCCAAGTACTAGCGTTATGTACAGCAACACTTCATCATCACCTAGTTTTCATTCATCACCACCTAGAGTTTGTTGTCTTTTTTTTCTCTTCACTTCATACCATGTGCATAGGCGGAAAAGAAAGCAGGCCTGTTAGTCTGGATTATTGGGAGCTAAATCCACGTTCCCCAGAGTGGGCAGACAATAGTAAAGGACAACTTGTATCTTTTTTGTTTCTCTGGAACTTACTGCTACAACTTAAACATCACGTCTGTTTAGTGTCTTTTTCTTCTCTTGTAAATCAGATATACGGTAAAAAGACTTATGCAGATAAGGCATCACTGCTTGCAGTGTAGAATGGGAAGTGTGTGTGTGTGTGTGTGAGAGAATGTGTCTGAGTGTGTATGTGTGTTGAACTTAGTAGCAGGCTTCTGCACCTGAGTCTTAGCACATGCATAGATCTCTAAACAGCAGGAGGTTTGGGACCCAAAGTCAGTCTCCAGTAAAAGTTGCCTAAAAAAGAAAAGTAGAGCTTTCCACTACCAGAGCGCCACCTAGAGGTCACAGGGAGTCCTTCAGCAGTCCTTCCCCAGCACCCCTCAGCTTCATGTAGCAGCTCCTAGCACTGGCCTTCATGTCTCCAAAAACTACATCTCCCACAATCCTTCTACATCCTCTTCAAGCATTCCATAACAATTGGAAAGTCCTTCAGGAATCCCGTGATGTCTGATCCCCACCCCCACCCAAAACAAAAACAAACAGGAAGTTCAGAATACATCAACTTTTTTTCCAACTCATTCCTGGTCATCTGCTGGCTCCTGCCTGTTGGATTCTGCTCCTGGGTTTGTGTAGAAAACGGGCCTGAACGCACCAGCGTGGAAATGCAGTCTGTTTGGGTCCATTTGATCCCATCATGCAGTTCAGTACTTCACTTACATAGAATTTATTTATTACGAGGTCATTTTTTGCAAGCCTTCAAGCACCAAAAAAGATTAGTTTTTTTTTTTTTTTTTCCCTTCAAAAAACTGTTTAGATTGGCGACTGCACGCACGTGTGGTTGTGGAGAGAGGGGTTAGGCAGCCGGTGTGGGGGGGGGCACTCGGCTGGATCCTCTGATGACGGCGTGTTTTTGGGCTTAGAATATGAGAGTTGATGGAGGGGACAGGTGAACATAGTTCATTGCATTGAGCCAAACCCCTAGAGAGAGGGGGAGGGGTTAAGGATGTTGACCCCTCCTGGTTGGAACACGGGGGAGTGGTCAGAGAATCAAGCCTCTTCCAACAGTGATGTCCTGCTGGGGAACAGGCCATCGGGGGCCTTTCCTCTCTCCTCAGAAGTGGTCGATGAGCACGGACACGCAGTTGGCACCCA
Source organism: Tenualosa thibaudeaui (assembly GCA_027481765.1). Classification (NCBI taxonomy): domain Eukaryota; kingdom Metazoa; phylum Chordata; class Actinopteri; order Clupeiformes; family Clupeidae; genus Tenualosa; species Tenualosa thibaudeaui. The sequence goes on from JAIFZK010000007.1 coordinate 27,536,554, forward strand.
CCAGATAGTTGGGGTCGCCAGGCAGGGACTTATTCTGCCAGCTCTTAGGATCACCTGAGCAAGAGACAAGCAGACGGGCACATGAACGCTGTAGGGCCATCTGACAGCCGCACACACATACACATACACACACACACACAGACCACCACCAGGCCATGCCCGGTGGGCACAGGGTGTACTGGTGCCACTCAGGCGTGGCACACAGACCAGCGTTTCTCAACCGTGGGGGTGCAAAGAGCGCCAAGCTGTGGATCTGTGGGCCTGATGCATGTTTATGTGTGTTTAGAATGCTAACTAATGAATGGCCATCCATACACACACACACACACACACACACACACACACACGACAGGGATGCACAGGCGCAGAGTTGAAGAAAGAAAAATGAATTTAAAGGAGCCCTGCCACACAGTTGTTTGAAATATGATCAGTCTACATGTGAAAATGTAACACTACCTGCACTGTCTACAACAGACAATGAAAGAAAAATCAGACAAGTTGCTCAGTGCAGAGTAGAGTTGACTAAATGACATGAATCTCTAAGCCATTGGTGGATAGCACTGAATTCTCACCCAAACCAGGCTCTCCTGGATTTGACTTGTGCTCGTCACAGAATCCCAACTATGCCAGATCACCCACATCCCATTTGAAACCCAACACATTACAAGCTTTCCATTGCAAAGGGTCTGTTTACAATCTCAAAGCAATTGGTGGATGTGCGTCATAGGCTAGGTCTCCCTCTGCTTCCTCTGAATTTTAATATCCCCAAATTTTTTCCCTTCCAATTTTGACATTAGCAAACTAATGTAAACATATTCACTCAACGCGCCATCAGAGCAGCGAATCAGAGCACAGCTCATTATCGTCAGAAAAACGAGGCGCTTTACTCGAGGGACATTTGAATAAGTTGCACTGGACCCTGTTAAGGTCTTTGGAGACCTCAGGGACGAATTTAAAACACCCTATAGATACATAAAATACCCTTTATTACTGATATCTGGAGTGGGTTTGGTCGAGCTAATTAAAATTATTGCCCTAAATAATTATTTATAATTATATAATAATTAAATAAAATGATATATTTAAGCACAAATATTCCTAGCCTTTGAAACACAAAAGGCTATCATATATGCTCAGAGCCTTTACTGGTTGGATGTCTGGGGTGAAGATGCAGTGCTGTAGCTTTGGAGACGCTCATCTGATGATATGACTGACACACGACAGGCAGAGGGACATGGCTCGCCACAAATGTGACTCGGCTAACGGCTAAGCCTTTACATCCCAATAGACCAACGTCCAGTTCAAGACTAAATTCAGACAGCTGTAGGCCTCGTTAAACAGCACTATAACATTTCAGTACTTTGTTTGCTGTTAATGGAACATAATGAGGCTTTTGTTCCATTTTTGAGGGCAAAGAAAGAGGGTCGGGCAGCACACCTGCGTATCACTGAAACACACACTGCAGCCAGTCCTCCACTCCACACACACACACACACACACACACACACACACACACACACACACACACACACACACACACACACACACAGAGTGACGTGCAACCCCACACTACCTGCCCACTGGAGGAAATGTTGCATAGCTGAAGGGCCCCGTCTGGTTGAGAAACACTAAGCGACTGATGACTGTGTGAACACACCAGGGCCAGGTGGGACTGCTCACACTGATGAGCCAATCCCCAGAGCTGTTCCAGAGCTGAGAGCCTGTGATTGGCTGTGCAGTAATCACTCTGCATCTACCTGAGGCCGTTTAGACACTTTTAGAAACTCGCCTGATTGATCTTCAGCGTTCCAATCACCACTGACAGCCTGGAGTCAGGAGCCAATCACTCTACAGCAACTCTGGAACTGCCCAAAACTAGATACACCAACACATCATCCCACACACACACATGCCCTCACGTCCCCACACACACACACACCCACACACCCACACGTCCCCACACACACACACACCCACACCCTCACGTCCCCACACACACCCACGCCCTCACGTCCCCACACACACACCCACACGTCCCCACACACACACACCCTCACGTCCCCACACACACACACACCCACGCCCACACGTCCCCACACACACACCCACACGTCCCCACACACACCCACGCCCTCACACACACCCACGCCCTCACGTCCCCACACACACACACACCCTCACGTCGCCCCACCCACACACACACGCCCACACGTCCCCACACACACACACACACACCACACGTCCCACACACACAACAACACGTAACCACACACACACACACACACACCCTCACGTCCACACACACACACACACCCACACCCTCACGTCCCCACACACACACACACCCTCACGTCCCCACACACACACACACCCTCACGTCCCCACACACACACACACACCCACGCCCTCACGTCCCCACACACACACACCCACGCCCTCACGTCCCCACACACACACACACCCACACGCCCTCACGTCCCCACACACACACACGCCCTCACGTCCCCACACACACACACGCCCTCACGTCCCCACACACACACACACCCTCACGTCCCCACACACACACACGCACCCACACCCTCACACACACACACACACACTCACGTCCCCACACACACACACACACCCTCACGTCCCCACACACACCCACGCCCACACGTCCCCACACACACACACACACACACCCTCACGTCCCCACACACACCCACGCCCACACGTCCCCACACACACCCACGCCCTCACGTCCCCACCCACACCCACACCCACGCCCACACGTCCCCACACACACACACACACACCCCCACACGTCCCCACACACACCCCCACACGTCCCCACACACACTCACACACGTCCCCACACACACACACACACGTCCACACACACACACACACACCACGTCCCCACACACACCCCCACACGTCCCCACACACACACCCACACGTCCCCACACACACCCACGCCCTCACACACACCCACGCCCTCACGTCCCCCCACACACACACACACCCTCACGTCCCCACACACACACACACACCAGCACGGCCCCACACACACACACACACCACACGTCCCCAAACACACACACACACACCTCACGTCCCCACACACACACCACACGTCCCCACACACACACACACACACACGTCCCTCACACCACACACACACCCACACACCACACGTCCACACACACACACACGTCCCCACACACACACACACGCCTCACGCCACACACACACCACACACACCCACACGCCCCCACACACACACACACACACGTCCCCACACACACACACGTCCCCACACACACACACACGCCCACACACACACACACACCCCACACACCCCACACACACCCCACACGTCCCCACACACACACACACGACCTCACGTCCCCACACACACCCCCACACGTCCCCACACACACCCCCACACTTCCACACACACACACCCACACCCCCACACACACACACACACACGTCCCCACACACACACACACACACGTCCACACACACGCGTCCACACACACGCCCTCACGTCCCCACACACACCCACACCCACGCCCTCACGTCCCCACACACACACACCCTCACGTCCCCACACACACACACACACACACGCCCTCACGTCCCCACACACACACGCCCACACGTCCACACACACACACGCCCACACACACACACACCCCCACACGTCCCCACACACACCCCCACACGTCCCCACACACACACACACACGTCCCCACACACACACACACACGTCCCCACACACACGCCCTCCCGTCCCCACACACACACACCCCCACACGTCCCCACACACACCCACGCCCACACGTCCCCACACACACCCACGCCCTCACGTCCCCACACACACCCTCACGTCCCCACACACACACACGCCCACACGTCCCCACACACACACACGCCCTCACGTCCCCACACACACACACGCCCTCACGTCCCCACACACACACACACACCCACACCCTCACACACACACACGCCCTCACGTCCCCACACACACACCCACGTCCCCACACACACCCACACGTCCCCACACACCCACGCCCTCACGTCCCCACACACACACACACACCCTCACGTCCCCACACACACACACACACACACACACACACACACACACACACGTCCCCACACACACCCACGCCCTCACGTCCCCAAAAACGCCCAGAGAAGTAAGTTTACAGTGAAAACCCAAAGAGTGAAACTGCCAAAGCAGATCAAATCAACCCCCCCCCCCCGTGTGATCTCCCCCTGCACCCCACAGAAGGCCAGAGAGAGGAACAGCGTACCCGACGAGGAGTCGGAGGATTTTAGAGCAAAAGACCAACCATCAGGGGTCATAGACGCACAGTGAGGTAGACGCAGCTCCACGGGCTTCTGGAACTTCAGACCGTGAGGACCGCACATCACCAGGGGGCTCAGCAGGGTTTCACCTGGAAAACACACACACACACATTAGTCTCAAACACACACTACACTCTTCAGACCGTGAGGACCACACATCACCAGGGGTCTTGGCAGGCTTTTCGCTGGACCCCCCCCCCCCCCCCACACACACACACACACTCCATCCACATGGTGTGTATTTGATTCCTAATATGTGTGTGAATTTGAATCAGATCTGTGTGAGTGTGTGTGACCGACCTTTCTCCTTGTCAAGTGGGGGCAGGATGCTGTTGTCCCTGCACACCTTGAAGTAGATCTCCTGCTCCACGCCGTCAGCAATGGCCCCCTGGGGGATGATGATGCTCACCCCTGTCTCTATGGAGCTCAAGACGCCCCCGTTACAGTTGAAGATGCCTCGCGCCGTAGCAACCACTGTGTGCCCATCGTCCTCATCATCTTCCTCTAGTGCACTGGGGCTGAAACATCACCATCACCATCATCATCACCATCATCTATCACCATCATCATCACCATCATCATCATCACCACCACCACCACCACCACCATCATCATCATCACCATCATCCTCCTCCTCCTAATAATCCTCTAGTGCACTGGGGCTGAAACATCACAATCACCATCATCACCACAATCATCATCACCATCACCATCATCATCATCATCATCTATCACCATCATCACCATCACCTATCACCATCTATCATCTAAAATCCAATCCCACACAGCTAGTACAAAGACCCCCCCCCGCGCTCTGTGCCCCCGGGCATACCTGACGGGCACGGCCTTGGGCAGGGCGTTGATGTTGTTGTGCTGGTACTTGGGCCGGTTGTCTATGGTGCGTGTGAAGGTGTCCACGCCGCTGTCGTGGTCGGGCTGGGGCGAGAGCTGCAGCTTGGGGGCGGGGTTCCCCACGCCACTCTTGTCGCTGGGCAACAGGTTGTGGTTAAACTTGGGGCTCTCAAACTTGCGCTCAAACGGCCTTGCTGAGCTGGTGTAGGGCTTGGGGACGTAGCGGTTGTAGCTGGTGGGGGCGGGGGCAGTCTTGGGGTGGGCCTCGGTGCCGTTCACTGGCGGCTTCGGGGGCAAGTAGCTGCTGGGCACCGGGCCAGACTGATCCAGCTTCGCTTTGGGAGAATTATGAGGCTCTGGGACAGGGCTCCCTACAACAGGGGAGGAGGCGGCAGAGAGAGATTAATGACACACACACACACACACACACACACACAGAGCAAAATGAAGTTACATCTGAAGAGTACACACACTGTCACAGCAACAAGCCCCACATCTATGGGGATAGGGAAATAAACACACACACACACACACACACACACAACACACTTGTTGTACCAAGCTTACCGTCTATGGGGTTGAGTTTGGGAAGTGAAGTGGGCGGGGCTGGTGGGACATACTGGGAAGGGGCGGGGCTTATCTGACTGACAGGTTCATATCGCTTCTCCACTGGGCTGCTCTTTTCCACAGATTCCGCCCTAAAATAAACACAGAAAACACCGATATC
>JAIFZK010000007.1:27547500-27552500 GCA_027481765.1 Tenualosa thibaudeaui
ACTCTTATGCTCTACTCGGCGTCTGATAGTGTGCTCAACCCCCCCCCACACACACACACACACACAGAGGTGAGTGCAGCACTCATGCAGACGGTGGTGCTGGTGAGAAGAGAGGAGGAGGAAGAGAGGAGGAGGAGGAGGAGAAGCCAGAAGCGAATGCGGAGGAGAACAGGCAGGAGGTGCGGAGCCGAGAGGCTCAGTTCGGGGAGTGGGAGTGGGAGTGGGAGCAGGCCAGCACCCGTGGGCCAGGTTTGGGTGGGTGGGGTGGGGTACCTGAGGCCCGGGAGCAGGAGTCTGGTGGGGGTGAAGAGGAGGGGTGAGAGACTCAGACTCTGGTGGAGGCTCTGGACTGGGGGTGGGCTGGTGCTCGGGGGCGGGGCTTAGGGGCTCCGAGGGACTCGTACCCGCCAGCTGGGCGCCAGAAGAGGAGCCGGGGCCGGTGGACGTCGCCACGGCGACAGGAGGCGAGGGGAGGGAGGGCGACACAGACGCGCCACCAACCTCAGCCTGCGGTGGAGCAGCGGGTCAGAGAGGTTACAGCGCTCACACACACACACACTCACACTCACACACAGCACAACTACGCTTATACACAAACACACAACCATCCTTAAACATACACTCAAAACACATACAACTATTCTTCCATAAAACACACACACACACACACACACACGGAATGCACTGGTACTATGTGTCCAGTCAAGCATGTGATACTTTCTGTAGCAATGGAATGTTACACTCAACCCACGAGGCGATTTTATGATTTTGAGTGTTTTTTATTTCATGCTTTTGAGTGATGTGCAGACAAGTGGACCAACTGCAACTGAAAAAGCAACATTTCAGTCTGAAACAGCTGGAGTAAAAATGGACACTAACGATACGAAAACTTCAACGATACGAAAACATCATCAGTACCACAGAGCTGTTTGCAAGATGCACATTTTGGGAGTGGCTGAGAACGAGAGATATGCACCATCAACACTGATGGCTACATACTTTACACACACACACACACACACACACACACACACACACACACACACACACATCTGACTAAATACCTAAGACCACATTGTCCATCAACAATCTTCCTCCAACACATGAACAGTAACACTCAAACACACACTTCAAACAAGATGACTATATTCACCACACACACACACACACACACACACACACACACACACACACACACACACACACACACACACCTGTACCTAAAGAGAGCACACAACAAACATCTATGGAGACAAACCACACACACACTGCAATATATCGCTCTCTTTCTGTTACACACACACACACACACACACACACACACACACACACACACGCTGCAGTAATACATTCTGCTCCTTTTGGCGACTCTGCTCTTGAGCGGACACGGGACTTTCAGATGATGGATGTCTGTTCTCTGGTGAACATGTCCACTCAGCCACACACACACACACTCCGGCAGGCGCCATGCGCATGCGCGAGTGCGCGCGCACACACACACACACACACACACACACACGTCCTTACTCCTTTGAACACACACACACTTAATGCTTAATAGTGAAACGTACACAGATTCCATGCTGAAACACTTTAGTCTGAGCAGTTCATTCAGGTGCATGACTGCCATACTCCAAGATTCTTCTGTAGTACAACACACACAAGGACACACACATTCTGATGTGCTATGACAACACACTATACACACAAGCACACACACAACATGCCCTCACTGATTGGCCCTTGCGTGTGTGTACACTAAAGATGGTGTTGGTCTTTGGCCACAGCACTGAGTGACTGCTGGAATGTGTGTGTGTGTGTGTGTGTTTATGACTCATGTGCATGAGGATATGTCTACATATATGTATATGTGTACATACATATGTATATGTATGTGTGTGTGTGTGTGTTTATGAATGTATCCATGCATACTCATATGTATGAGTTAGTGTGTTTATGAATGTCAATCTGTGTTAAGAATCTCTGTGTGTTTGTGAATGTCTGTGTGTCTGCATATACATAGTTATGAAAGTCCAACTGTGTGTGTGTGTGTGTGTGTGTGTGTGTGTATATATTACATGCTGCGGAGCAGGGCCTTTACGAGCCCCTGTTCTGAGTGAGTGAGAGTGTGAATGTATGAGTGAGTGAGAGTGTGAATGTATGTGTGTGTGTGTGTGTGTGTGTGTGTGTTACCTGCTGTGGTGCAGGACCCTTCAACCCTGCGGGGTCAATGCGTGCCCCTGCGCTGAGAGGCTGAGGTTCGGGCAGAGCGTGAGGGTTGTGTGCGGTGGTGACTACAGGGGCGGGGCCACGCTGGTATCCAGGGTAACCGGCGGCGTCCTGGATGACGGATGGCTCGTCACGGACGGGCTCGCTGGAGCGGGTGATGGCAGGCTCAGGCGGCGGGCCAGCCTCGTCATTAAGCGTCTCGTCCAGCTCCTGGTCGGTGTAAGCCCCGCCCTCTGTGTCTGTGTCCTCGTAGTCAGACGTGTGGCGGCTGTCTGTGCTGTACATGCTGTACTCACTGCCCGGGGCCGACAGGTACGACAGGCGGTCATCATGGATGTCCAGATCATCCTCAGGGGCTCCATCAGCCTATGGCAGGGAGGGAGGGGGGGGGAGAGAGAGAGGGGAGGGGGCAGTGGAAGTGTGAGGGAAAAAGAGTACATGTGGGTATTTCATCAGACACTAATGATCGCAACACTTAACTCATTAAGCCTCGTTTGAAACAGCGTCAACGTTAAAATGAGGCGGAAGCCATCTTGGAAAAGCTGATCGTTTGAAATAACATTTGATCTATTGCTTTTTTATTTTTATTTTTATGGAGCAGCATGTATTTATCTAAAAGTGCTGTCAATGTTAACATGTGAACCCATGTGATTAATGTGATCATATTTAATTTATTCTAGAGAGACAAATGCAAATGCAATATGTGCTACTCATTGCATCACCATGTTATAGGTCGCAGGTGAACATTTTTCCCTAATAAATTCTTTGAAATAGAGACAGTAGTGAATTCATGCTCGGTCAAAGTGTCTGCAAAACCTGTCAACTGCTATTTGCTCTCAAAGATTACAAGAGCAGGTGGACGGAACCCAGTTAGGGGACAGAGCAGAAGCAGTTAGTTCAGAAGCATTTGTGACTCAGCTGAGATTTCTGTTAGTGACAGTAACGGAACCAAACACTCTAAAACTAGCATGGATTATCGAAATTAGCCAGGATTAGGATTTGCAGTTAGCTGGCCTGATGGAATTATCCCCAGCTGGCTGTGTTGTTGTGTTGTGGGTCCAGAGGTAGGTGTGTGTGTGTGTGTGTGTGTGTGTGTGTCTCTCCTCACCCTGCCCTCTGAGACCAGAACCAGCTGTTTGTGAGTGTTGTGGGTGCATGTTGGACGTGTCCATTGGAGTGTGTGTGTGTGTGTCTCCTCACCTTGCCCTCTGAGACCCAGACCAGCTGGTTCTGCTGCTGTTGAATGGTTTCCTTTAGAGCTCCATACCAGCCGTCATTCATGTTGTTCAGGTTGATGGTTGCTACAGAAACAACCACAACACACATAATTACCATGACAACACCTGGAGGACAGGCGGGTCCTCAGTCAGAAAAAAGCCAGACAAACTGCCCCTTCTCACACACACACACACACACACACTCACACACACACTCACTGGTGAAGAGGTGGCTGTTGTTCTTCCTCAGTTTGAGTGCTCTCTCATAGAGTTTGCGGGCGCTCTTGCGAGACTCAGGGCAGAGGCGGGTTCTCATGTTCTTGACCCCCTGCTTGCTGTCTGGGTTGAGAAAGACCACAATGGGGTACCACTGGGCGTAGTTTAGCCGGTCCACTGCGTTAGGGGTGATGTCCAGCAGAGCGTGCTTGTCCTGCAGGGAGACCATACAGGGGTCAAAGGTTAGAGGTCACAAGTCAGGCTGGGGTCAATATATATATATATATATATATATATATATATATATATATATATATATATATATATATATATATATATATATATAACATAGAAATAAAATAAAAAAATCCGTCCAAATTGTAGTCTTGTGGACTACAAATATAAACATAATATACATCTAGCCACGCACCATAGTGCCTTCAGCAGGTCTTCTACCAACGCTAGGTAGGACCAATCACAAAATCAAAAGCACTTTATCTTTGTAAAGAGTCGCTGGAGTGGCTTAGCACGATGACGGCAGCTGTGACGGTGCAAAAGATGGCTGTGGCCAAGGAACAGCGGTTGTCTGAATTGGCTTTGACAGACATTGGAAGAGTTAGACTTGGGCTTTCTTTGACAGTTGAGCGAAAAAAGTTGTATTTGGTGTATTTGCTGTTTTGTCGATGTTGCTCTGATTGGTCGTAACGTTCCTCTACTCCGTGCAGAGGCAGTATAAAAGACAACTGCTGATTCCACCCCTAGGATTGAGCCTGGTCTATTAGTCATGGCCAGACTAGACATCCTGATGCTGTGATCTGGCTTGCCAGGCTAGCTTTCCACTCAAAAATGCAATATTGATTAATAATATTGATTAATAATTTGGTGGATGAATCTTTTGTCTGCTGGTTTGATGCTCAACATACATGTGAGCTGTGTGTGAGATTAACAAAGAGACTGAGAGAAGAGAGAGAAGAGTAGGGGACAAAGAGACTGAGAGAAGACAAACAGAGAGGACAAACCCGGTCTATAATCTGCTTGATGGTGTGGAGACGGATGATTCCAGAACTCCGCTGGTCAGTCCCAGCATCACGAGGCTCACTCTCTGAACACACGAGAGAGGGGGGGAGGAAGAGAGGGAGGGATGGGGAATGAGAGAGTGAATTACTCTTCTACAGTACATGTAAGTGAATGTCCCACCGCCAGTCTTAAGCAGGCTCTGTGTATTTCCGTGTGTGTGTGTGTGTGTGTGTGTGTGTGTGTGTGTGTGTAGCAGTCACTCACTGGCCAGCTCAAAGAGGTCAGGCTCCTCTCTGGAGAGTTTCTCTCGTGCCATATCAG
>JAIFZK010000007.1:27562500-27565000 GCA_027481765.1 Tenualosa thibaudeaui
TACTAACTTTCAACCTGAACCGAATTGTCGGTAATCTCATTGTTCGCGAACGTCCCCATGCACATAAATACATTGTTTCTGCATTCTACGCAGAACTAATAAAAAACGAGGGAAAATTAAACACGTCCAGAGCAGCATATCAGGACCAGCACAAAAAAAGACAACATCCAACTAAGTCATCCATCACTGTTAATGGGCCAGATGTGTGTGTTCCCTGCGCTGAGGTTCACAGAGATGTGGATTAAAGATGGACGACACGCTGCAGATGACGCGCCAACAGGAAAACTGAAAAGGCCACATGAACATCAGAGGAAATTTTATTTAGTTTTATAATTAGTTACTTTGACATAACATGAAATCATATTTTATGACATGTGAAATCATTATTGTTACGTTTTACAGACCGATCCCATTAGGCTAATGTTCCTCTGCCAAAATGTTTGCATCCATGGTTCTGAAGCCCAAATAAGCCATCACATCGTGGCCGGCATAGAAAATGAAATGTTTCATGTCTTTTTAAGTTTGCATTGAAGATGAATGCTCATCTGTTCACCATTTAGGTACATAGGGTCTAATATTAACCTAAAAAAGAATTAAACCTGTTGATTGCTTATTTTTTCATGATTAAAAAACAACAACAACCATCCCCCCCTCTGTTTTTTTGACAAATTGCACCCTGCATACACACACACACACACACGATAGCATATAAGAGGATATCACTATGGAACAAAGACTTCTCCAACATTCACACACGCGCATGCACACACACACACACACACAAACAGGGAAAAAGACAGCGTTAGTGTACAGCACTATAATGGGTTGATTCACCCATTCACCAGGTGTGTGTTCGCACCGATTCACCCACTCACCAAGTGTGTGTTTGGACCGATTCACCCATTCACCAAGTGTGTGTTTGGACCGATTCACCAAGTGTGTGTTTGGACCGATTCACCCATTCACCAAGTGTGTGTTCGGACCGATTCACCCATTCACCAAGTGTGTGTTCGGACCGATTCACCCATTCACCAAGTGTGTGTTCGGACCGATTCACCCATTCACCAAGTGTGTGTTCGGACCGATTCACCCATTCACCAGGTGTGTGTTCGGACCGATTCACCCACTCACCAGGTGTGTGTTTGGACCGATTCACCCATTCACCAGGTGTGTGTTCGGACAGATTCACCCATTCACCAAGTGTGTGTTTGGACCGATTCACCCATTCACCAGGTGTGTGTTCGCCCCGATTCACCCACTCACCAGGTGTGTGTTCGGACCGATTCACCCACTCAGTTTGGTTTGGAGCTGCCACAAAACAGGACACATGCAAACTACAGCGTACAATTCAGACAGCAGAGAAAATTATCGGTTCCCCCCTGCCCTCCCTTCAGGACTCGTACAATGGAAGGACCAGGAAGCAGGCAGAAAAAATCATCAAAGACCCCACACACCCTGCACACACTCTCTTTGACTCCACACACCCTGCACACACTCTCTTTGACTCCACACACCCTGCACACACTCTCTTTGACTCCACTCACTCTGCACACACTCTCTTTGACTCCACTCACTCTGCACACACTCTCTTTGACTCCACACACCCTGCACACACTCTCTTTGACTCCACACACCCTGCACACACTCTCTTTGACTCCACACACCCTGCACACACTCTCTTTGACCCCACTCACTCTGCACACACTCTCTTTGACTCCACTCACTCTGCACACACTCTCTTTGACTCCACTCACTCTGCACACACTCTCTTTGACTCCACTCACTCTGCACACACTCTCTTTGACTCCACTCACTCTGCACACACTCTCTTTGACTCCACACACCCTGCACACACTCTCTTTGACTCCACACACCCTGCACACACTCTCTTTGACTCCACTCACTCTGCACACACTCTCTTTGACTCCACTCACTCTGCACACACTCTCTTTGACCCCACTCACCCTGCACACACACTCTAGCAGGCGCTACAGATCCCTGCACACAAAAACTACCAGACTCAAGAACAGCTTCTTCCCCCACCCTGGTCAATTATTATTTCACAGACTGCTCAGATGACCCTTCAACCTCATTTCTGAGATGTTTGTTTACTGTTATGCCCTTATGTATATTGTTCTTTTGCATATGGCACAAGAGGAGTGTTGTAGTCTGATGTGTCCCAGTCTGGGTAACCTCTCAGGCTCCTCCTCCTTGTGTGTTCCCTCCTACTTACCCCTCTCCCTATTTTATTCCAACTGGTCACTATGTGTCTATATGTATGTTATTGCCTATATTAGGTGCATATAGGTATATGGTATATGGTATATAGGTATATGGTTGTCCCTTGTGCAATATGTGTCCACATGTTTTTGATTTGTCTATAGTTAGTATTGTGTTGTATATTGTATTATATGTATAATACTACATGTTTATATGTCCAAGAGCTAACTTCTACCTATCTAGAGTCCAATTACTTGTAGATGTAAATACACTTGGCCAA